>JBBPBX010039429.1:0-29892 GCA_038048925.1 Garcialebias charrua
ATATATATATTTATTTTTTTAAGCCTTTTGTTTTGGATAGGTCGGGTGGAATAGATACATACATCTACATGTTTATTCTTTGTTGTTGCTTGGTTTATGTTGTTGGCTAGACTTTTAGTTTGTTTTAGGTTGTTTGCTGGAGGAGGCGTGAAGGCAGCAAAAAAAAAAACACCTCCTCCACCCTTGTCTCTCAACACTCCCATTTTGAGGGAGATTTTGAATTTGCTGCGGGGGCGGAGTTAAAGCTCCAGAGGGCATTCAGTGCCTCTTTAACAACTGATTACAAATCAGCTTATAAATAACACGAAGCGCGCACCCATCAGAGCATTTCCGCCTTTCAGCGTGAGCTGAATTTCATTCAGGGGAGGGCTGTGCAGTGAGAAAACAGCTTTCCAGAAGCCGGTTTTTGTTTTTGCTTTGACATGGATAGTTTTGAAGAGAAACTCGCCGAGGCGGTCCGGTGGGAGTGCGCGTGACGTATGCAGTGGGAGGGAAGAGGGAGGGATCACTATAATGTATCCACTAGTCTTTTCAAAGTTTAAACACTCAAATGCGGTCGGTGACACACACGCAATTACGTCATCGCTGGGCACTCAACGGGGGGTAAAAGACCTGCGACAAGAAGTATAAACCAGGCTTAAACCTCCAGTCTCTGCAGATCGGCCTAGCCATAGGACCCAGGCTTCCAGCTGCTTATCAATGAACTTTTTAAACCATTCTGTTGTCTGGCGCTGTGCTCAAAACCTAAAATGTATTTTTATCACAGAAATACATAACCTTGAACATAAGGTTGGATGAACTTGCATGTCAAGGACCTTAGTGAGGTCCTTGAGATTCCCCGGCATTGTTCCTTCTTGGTCTGACATTCAATCAAGGTTCAAGGTGACTTTATGTCATTTGCATCACATTTTTTACTGTAGTTTATTGTTGTTTGTCTATAACGGGTCTCTTGTAAATGAGTCTCCATGACTCAATGAGACTAACCTGTATAAATAAAGGTTGAATGAATATTGTACATGAGGTGGAACAAAATTTTGTACTCAAGATCCCAGTTACACTCAAAAATAGCAATAATATAAACTATAAAAAAGAAACAGTATACAAGGATCTAAGATCCATGGTAAACTAAAAAGATCTTGATCCTAAAAACTAAGGCTGACTGCTCATATCATCACAGTCCCTGTGACCCACATCTTTAATCTGCCCATAAGCCAAAACTCCATTCCAAATTAATAAATTAAGTAGAATTATTCATTTTGTGATGTAGTTTGTGTATTACAGTTAGGAAAATTAAGTAGAATTATTCATTTTGTGATCTAGTTTGTGTATTACAGTTAAAAAAAGTAAGTAGAATTATTCATTTTGTGATGTAGTTTGTGTATTACAGTTAGGAAAATTAAGTAGAATTATTCATTTTGTGATCTAGTTTGTGTATTACAGTTAGGAAAATTAAGTAGAATTATTCATTTTGTGATGTAGTTTGTGTATTACAGTTAGAATACAGTTTTCTAAACACAACGTCCCAGTGGCTTTTAAACCCCAAAATACATTACGGCAAAGACTGGTTCATCCCAAAGATCCAGTCCCCCGGCACAAACAGAGTAATATTGTGTATGCTGTTCAGTGTCAGGAGGGCTGTGATCAGTCTTACATCGGGGAAACTAAACAGCCACTGGCCAAAAGGATGGCCCAGCACAGAAGATCAACATCATCAGGTCAGGACTCTGCAGTCTACACTCATCTCCAGGCCAGCGGTCACTCTTTCAGGGATGAAGATGTTCACATCCTTGATAGAGAGGAACGATGGTTTGAGAGAGGAGTAAAGGAGGCCATCTTTGTGAAAAGAAACCGCCCATCATTAAACAGGGGTGGAGGCCTCCGGGTTCAACTGTCCCCCTCCTACAATGCTGTGATTGCTGGTATCACTCAGCCCTCTGTGAATAGCAAACAACCATCAGGGTGCTAACGATCCATTGTTAGGCTGATGGTCCTCCTTGATCATGTGAGCAGCTGGTTTCGGCTGTCATCAGCCAACTGGTTGTGTAACACTGTGAGAGGGTGCTATTTATAAGACTGAGCTGAACCCAGCACCTCAGACTGAGGAAGTCTTTCGGACGAAAGACGAAACGTTTCTACAATTTTTTTTTGCTTTGTTTTGTTTTGTTTTTTGAATGTCCAGAGGACCAGACTTAGCTTTTTTAGATGTACAGTATAGTGTTTGTTTAAAAACATACTTGAAGTTAAGAATATTTTCCATTTGCATTTGACCTTTAAAGAATCATAAGAAAAAGATTATTAGATTTAAACAGCCCTCCATCCATCCATCCATCCATCCATCCATCCTTCCTGATGTCGTGTCATGAGTAGTGCAGCAGCTTTTGCCAGGATGCACAGACGTCAACATGAACCCATCCATCCATCCATCCTTCCTGATGTCGTGTCATGAGTAGTGCAGCAGCTTTTGCCAGGATGCACAGACGTCAACATGAACCCATCCATCCATCCTTCCTGATGTCGTGTCATGGGTAGTGCAGCAGCTTTTGCCAGGATGCACAGACGTCAACATGAACCCATCCATCCATCCTGATGTCGGGTTGTGGGTGCAGCAGCTTTTCCAAGGATGCACAGACGTCAACATCAACCCCGATGAAGCTGTTCTTGGATGCCCAAACGAGTTTCCTGATCAACAAACATTTAATTATTAATACTTTGTTTTTACGTTTAAAGAAACATGCTTTTAATGTTTAAGGGACAGTTTAAACCAAATTATCCATTTGCATTTGACTTTGAATTATCCCTGACAAAATATTACCGTTTAAATTTAATGAAATACAAACATTTAATATTACAGGGCCAATTGAAACCTAATTAATTCCTAATCTGTACCTTACTGTAAAAATAGTTTAACTGATTACAGGGCAGTGCGATCAATGTGTTAAGCAATGTTAACAGGAACCTTGTACATATATGAGAATAATCTTTATTATAAAGAAAAAAAAAGGAAAACACAGGGGTTTAAAACAAGCTGAAAAGGCAATAAAGTAAGATTAGAGCATTAAATAGCTCAAGGGACATTACCGCCAACAGGTGGTGAGACAAGGTCCTGCAGGGTGTTCTTCTTCTAATGTTTAGTGGTGGCTAGTAAATAGCTTGAGGTAACACTACCGCCACCACGTGGTAGGACGAGTGAGATTCTACACCCCGCCCACAGAAGGGCTGCAGTAGTGAATTGAGACAAACCTATATGTGAGCCGATCCGAACTGAACCAGACCGGACCAGACTGAGCCGCTCTGGGCCGAGAAAGTGGAAAAGGGGCATAATAAACTAACAGACTAGGAACTGACTAACAGGACAACATCACTAACAGACTAACATGATACTACACTGGAAGGGAAACTAATAAACTAACAGACTAGTAACTGACTACAGGGGGGACGAAGGGAGCCAATCCTTACAGTACACCACCTCAAAGACGCCCCCCGGCGTCCCCAAAGAACACCTCCCCAAAAAAAACAAGGCGGGCAGAGGGAGGGACCGCAGGGATGGCGGGCACAGAAAATCACAAGGACAGGGGACAAAACCCTAATACACAGAACACAAAAACGTCCAGACGGGCAGCGGCCCATCCACCAGGCAGGTCGGGCGGTTGGCTAGGGCGTAACCCCTCAGGCAGGAGTCGGTCGGGCGGTCGACCGGGATGCCGCCCCTCAGGCAGGAGTTGGTCGGGCGGTCGGCTGGGATGCCGCCCCTCAGGCAGGGGCTGGTCAGGCGGTCGGCCGGTCAGGCGGGCAGCAGGAAGGCAGTCCACCACCAGGAGCCTCCGTCGGTGACGAGGCCTCAGGAAAGTCGAAGACGAGGGTGGAACCCCCCAGGGTCCACCCAGAACAGGAGCCCCCACAGGCGTCGCTGTGACGCCGGGAGACGAGACGTCGGGCGTTGAGTCGGGAGACGAGACGTCGGGCGTTGAGTCGGGAGACGAGACGTCGGGCGTTGAGTCGGGAGACGAGACGTCGTGGGAACCATCGAGCATTGACAGGTCGTGGGAACCCTCGATCGTTGAGACGTCGTGGGATCCATCGAGCGTTGAGACGTCGGCAGGCGTAGAGACAGGAGTCGAGACGTCAAAGGGCGTTGAAATGGGAGACGAGACGTCGTGGGAACCCTCGAGCGTTGAGACGTCGTGGGATCCCTCGAGCGTTGAGACGTCTGGCATGGGGACGTCTGGCGAAGAGACGTCGTCGGGGACGTCTGGCGAAGAGACGTCGGCGGGGACATCTGGCGAAGAGACGGAGACGAGAGCTGAGGAGTCATCGGGCGCAGAGACATCAGGTGAGGAGCCATCGAACGTAGAGACGCTCTCGATGTGTGGACCCACGATGGAGGTGTCCGTCGCGCCAGGACCCTCCGTAGATGTGGAGGCGTCCGATGCGTCGGGACCCTCCGTAGACGTGGAGGCGTCCGATGCGTCGGGACCCTCCGTAGACGTGGAGGCGTCTGCAGTGCGGGGACCCTCTGTAGCTGGCTGTAAGACCTCTGGGCAGCCGAAGATGTGAGGGGCATCCTCCAGGACCCTCTCGGAACAGGATACGGGAGGGGTGTCCTCCAGGACCCCCTCGGAAAAGGATACGGGAGGGGCGTCCTCCAGGACCCCCTCGGAACAGGATACGGGAGGGGCGTCCTCCAGGACCCCCTCGGAACAGGATACATGAGGGGCATCCTCCGGGACCCCCTCGGAACAGGATGCATGAGGGGCGTCCTCCAGGACCCCCTCGGAACAGGATGCGTGAGGGGCGTCCTCTAGGATCCCCTCGGAACAGGATGCGTGAAAGGCGCCCGAACCTTTCGAAGACGTAGAGGCGTCGGGACCCTCCGAGGCTGGAAGCAAGGCGGAAGCGCCCTCCGAGGCTGGAAGCAAGGTGGAAGTGCCCTCCGAGGCTGGAAGCAAGGCGGCAGCGCCCTCCGAGGCTGGAATCAAGGCGGTAGCGCCCTCCTAGGCTGGAAGCAAGGCGGCAGCGCCCTCCGAGGCTGGAAGCAAGGCGGTAGCGCCCTCCGAGGCTGGAAGCAAGGCGGCAGCGCCCTCCGAGGCTGGAAGCAAGGCGGTAGCGCCCTCTGGAGCCGGAGACAGGGCAGCGCCCTCTGGAGCCGGAGACAGGGCAGCGCCCTCTGGAGCCGGAGACAGGGCAGCGCCCTCTGGAGCCGGAGACAGGGCAACGCCCTCTGAAGCCGAAGTATCAGGATCAGGAGCCGAAGTATCAGGATCAGGAGCCGAAGTATCAGGAGCCAAAGAATCAGGAGTATCAGGACCAGGAGCCGACGAGCCGGACGAGGAGACTGCAGCAGCTGAAGAGTCTGCAGGCGAGGAGACCACCGTCGAGTCTTGTAAAGAGAGATCAGGAGCAGGAACAAGAGCTGAAGAGTCGGTAAGTCCTCTCTGCCTTTGATCTCTGCCACAGCGGCGACGGCGTGGTCCAGAACCTGACCGGGAACTCCTCCTGGACTCAGGACCCTCCATGGCACAGGTGAAGTGAGGGGCCCCCTCCAGGGACCCCTCGAGACAGGATACAAGGGGGGGTCCCTCCTGGGACTCCTCAAAACAGGATACGTGAGAGGCGTCCGGACCCTCTGAGGACGTAGAGGATGGACCCTCTGAGGCTGGAAGCAGGGCGGCAACGCCCCCTGGAGCTGCAGGTACTGGAGCAGCAGCTGTTACAGGTACTGGAACTGAAGCTGCTTTTGCAGGTACTGGAGCTGCAGCAGGTTCTGGAGCTGCAACAGGTTCTGGAGCTGCAGCAAGTTCATGAAAACAGGTGGCTTCTGCAGGTTGAGTAACAGGGACCAGTTCAGAATGTAAGACAGAGTTGTTACTGGACCTAATCATACTCAGGAGTCGATCATATTCAGGGATGGATAATAGTCCAGGAGTAGAAGTCAATAGTCTTTCAGCTAGTGAGAGTAACAGTTTCGAACAGGCCGGGTTACCTTCAGCTGAGGTAAACAGTCTTTGTAAGGTAGAGTTTATGTGGTGTAATTCAGAACTTTTTATTACCCCAGTCACCCCAGTAGAACATCCTGGGACGACCTCTGCTGGTTCAACGATGAATTGTTCTGGTGACTGACCTGTGGGCGGGTGAGCGGTGAGAAGACCCTCCCCCGTGGAGTCGCTGTGAGCTGGTTCACCGAACCGAGCCGGGACAGCTGCGAGCGACAGTGGAGCGTTTGTTTCCACCCTCACCGGAAACCTAGGAGGTGAGGCCATGGAACTCTCTCCCACTGGAGCGCTGGAGTCGTGCCCAAAATACTCGGACTCGCTGGACCGAGGCCGCTCAGCTGACCAAGACGGAGGCGCAGGTGAACACTTCCGGGTCATCTTTCTACCGCTTCTACGGCGGCGCGGAGACTGGGGGACAAGAGGAAAACACAGGTCGTCGTCATTGTCCTCACCTGAGGTCCAGCCGGAGATAACGGGTGGACCTGGAGGAAGAGCCGAACTGGAGCAGGACGTCAGGCGGTCCTCGTGGAGCCGAAATCCACCACACCGGAAAACAGCTTTGTCCCTCTGCGTGGAGTCGAGCGAACAGGTAGGCGAACCGTTCCATCTGCTGGGTCTTTTGCATGGTCGGTGCATAATGTCACGGTTTTACTCAGAGCGTGTTAAAACCCAGTGGCGCAGACGGAAACGCAGGAGGAGGCAAGAGGTCATAAATACATTTAATAACAACAAACAAAACGAGCTGTCGTGGCAGCAATACTCACAGGAACTGTAGCGTGACACAAACAGGATTCACCAGACTATACCAGACTATGCACCGACAATGAAATGAGACACAGACAGGGCTTATATACACACACAGCTATGACGAGACGTAATCACAGACACCTGGGGACAATCAACTAGAGACACAGAGCAGGACCGGAAAACTAAACCTGAAACATGAAAGTAACTAGGATGAAAGAACTGGAGGTTAAACTAAGGGTGAATAAACATGAGACTACACTGGAAGGGAAACTAATAAACTAACAGACTAGGAACTGACTACGGGATGACAGAACTGGAGGTTAACCTAAGAGTGAATAAACATGAGACTGAACTGGAAGGGAAACTAATAAACTAACAGACTAGGAACTGACTAACAGGACAACATCACTAACAGACTAACATAATACTACACTGGAAGGGAAACTAATAAACTAACAGACTAGGAACTGACTAACAGGACAACATCACTAACAGACTAACATGATACTACACTGGAAGGGAAACTAATAAACTAACAGACTAGTAACTGACTACAGGGGGGACGAAGGGAGCCAATCCTTACAACCTTGACCTCTCTAAATGGTTTTAAGAATCTGTTGGAATCCTGACAAGAACCAAAGCAGACATGTTCCTGTTTTTCAGTTTTCTACATTGGCCTTATAATGTAATCTGTCTGTTTTGCTACTTTGACATATTTCTTTTAACTTGTTAAAAAAAACTGTATTTCTCTCTTATGATTGTCTATTGTCTATTGTCCAAGGAAAATCTACTGTTGCTGTTGTCATCATTCTTTGTTTGTAGCCAGGTCTCTCTGTGCACCCTTCACCACTCTCTGCAGAGCTTTTCTTTCTGCAGCTGTGCAGCCTCCATGCCACACGTTGATGCTGGAGCACAAGATGCTCTCCACTGCACACCTGTGGAGCCAAGATGGTGTAGTTGTAGGGCTTTTGACTTGGGACCCGAAGGACGCGGGTTCGCGCCCTGGCCACTACACACCTTGGAGTGTCTATGAGTGCACACCTAATTCTCCAGCTCCCCGGGCGCTTTCTATGGCTGCTCACTGCACCACCTGGTGGTGGTTGGGTTAAATGCAGAGACGAATTTCGTCTGTGTAGGGGAAACATACACAGATGACAGAAAAGGACATTATTATTATTAGAAGGAGGTGAGGACTGAGCTTCTCAGACCAGCTCGTCTCAGCCGTCTGAGGAAGCAGAGTCTCTGATGACCTTTCTTGATCAGGTTCACACCCAAGTACTTGTAGCTGGAGACCACTTCCACTGCAGGGGTGGGATGTCTGTACCTTCTGAAAACCACAATCATCTCCTTCATCTTCCACTGACTGGACTAACAAACCCAACTGACTCCAACCAGGGCTGGTTTTTACTACTCGCTTCAACTAAACTTTGTAGTTGTGTTTTTTTTTTTTTTTTTTTCATTTATAGATGGCCTCCCTTCACACCTTTTAGCCATCCTCTCACTCCAATATTTTATTTATTTTTTTAAGAGAGAAAGAAAGAAAAGAGAAAGTAAGGCAACAAATCAACAATTATCAACCAAAAGAGCACAAGGCAAACACACCCAACCTCCGTCCACAATCCTGCAAAGCACATGACAGAACACAACAATGGAACATACATGCATAAAGACTAATAATATTCATGAGCTTGCAGTAGAATTCTATAAATACACATACCCATATCTACAAATATATATATACAGTAGTATACATACATATACTTTTATATTCATTTATATATATACCCATCTACATATCTACAGATATATATATACAGTAGTATACATACATATACTTTTATATTCATTTATATACCCATCTACATATCTGCATATATATATATATATATATATATATATATATATATATATATATATATACACATATACATATATATATATATATATATATATATATATATATATATATATATATATACATCCCTGCATCCATTTGTGTGTGGTTGTGAGCATGCATAAGTGTATAAGGTTCCTCCAATAGAACATTTAGTAGCGACTGTGAAGCATCAGAGATCCGTCCCCCCAAAGCCCGAGGCAGACGAAGGAGCGATCAAAGCCCAAGACCCCAGGAAGGACCCCGAGCCCAGAGTCCCCAGGACTGCCCGAACAGGACGAGCCACTAGCCCACTCCCCAGATCCTACCAAGGGGAAGAACTGGACGAACCCCTACCAGCGACCACATACAATGACCCCCCGGTGTCGCCCGCGACAAATTCACAGGCCCCCGCCGGAGCCCGTTGCGCCGACGTAGCCCCAGGGCCGGTTTGTAGTTGTAGTTGTTGTTATGGAAATGTTTATTTTTTTAATTAGTAAAATTCATCCATGTTGTGTATGCAGAGGTTAGAGAAGGTGGACATGTGATCAGAAGATCGCCAGTTCACCTCCCGGTTCCGACATCAAAATGCGGGAGGGATAGGTGAAACACCCACACCTGCCTCCACCCTCATTTGCCCACTCTGGGCCCTTGAGCAAAGCCCTTAACCCCCACCATCTGCTCCCCCGGGTCCCCTAGATATCAGCTCTCTGCTCCACACAGAGGGCTGTGGTAGCTCAATGGTCTATGGTTGTGTCAGGAAGGGCATCCGGCATGAAAAATAATTGCCAAATCTTTGTGTGACTTAGTTCTCTGTGACCACCCCCGAAGAAGGGAGCAGCCAAAAGAAGGGGAAAAAATCATGTTGTGTCCAAAAGCTAAACGTGAAAATTGTACAAAGCTAGCTTAATAGCTAAAAGTGATATAAGAAGTCACAAAGACAGAATGTTGAAGTGGATTGCAGAATGAAAATTTAAGGATTTAAGGAGAGTTCGATGTAATTCCACAGGGAAAGAAATTGCTAATAAATTTAAATATTTAGAAAAGTGTAAAAGTTGCAACAAACAGGCCACAACACCCATCTCCTGAATGAGCCGCACATTTTGATGTACGATCAGCTGAAAAAGCAGAAGTAGTTTGATGGAAGGACAGTAAAAGTAATGTTAATGCTGACCCAGCAGTCCTACAGCAGAGTCCATCTATTTAGGGTATGTAAATGTAAGGATGTGCAAAGTTAACTGTTTGGTATCGTCGGATTAATTCTTTCTTCCTCTTGTTGTCAGTGATGCAGTAACGAGTTTCTGAGGACCAACAAAGTCCTTCCATCAGGATTTACTGATATCTGCCCCTCATCGAGCCTGTAGTTTAAATGCAGAGGATTTAATGACTGCAAAAGAAATGTGGCATATCACCAGGCTCTCGTTAATGCCACAAAAACACATCAGCATTCCTGACGTGTCGGATTTTAATTAAAGAGTCTGGATCCCACAAACGTCCCCCCAGGATCTGGAATCAGCTCCGTCTTTTGGCTCCTTCTGGCTCCAAGGAGTAATTGTTGGCTGGCAGGAGTCCCAGATCAGATGAATGCATGAAAACTTGCTTGAGAACAACTCGATCACGTCCAAACCAAACAAATGCACCTTTCAGCAGTGCAACAGAGAGGACCCGAACAGAACCGAGTCTGCACGTCCACACACAGATTCTCCAACCTGACTTTTTCTGCGACTATAAAAAAAACGTATCGTCTCTTTTCATTTCAGAAGGATCGTGCAAGATAAAAGAAGTCCCATAAAAGTGAGACAAGATGAAACTTTATTGCCTCCCTGCAGGTAAAGTCAGGCAGCAGCAGAACGGGACACAGGTGAGAACAAAAACACAATCAATCAAAGTCAGAGCTGCACCTGAAGACGCACGCTCAGCCCACATCTGTTCAGTTTGACTGCACAACAAATGAAACAATGCTTCAAATTCAAGACTCAAACACAAAATGTTTTCAAAGAAACATCCGGTGCATAATCACCAGAACCATTCAGGAAAAACATATTCAATGGTTTACAGGCAGGTGGAGGTTATCATCTACTTTTCTGCTGCGTGGTGATGCAGCAGTGATCAGTTCTGAACTGTTGATGTCGTGCACACAACACAAGCAGAACGTTCTGCGCTGAAAGTCAGAGTTGGAAGATGGTTTCTTTGAAGGCAGAGACAGAGGAGGCGACTGCATACAGGTTGTGTGGTGTTTCCACTGGAAGAACTGCTGCTCAAGCTGCACCACTAACTGGAGAGTCTGGGCTGACACTGTCAGCTACAGGCCGGCAGCTAAAAAACACCTTTTCATTTTGAGTCTCTGAAAGAGGGTGTAGAGCTGGTCTAGTGTTCCACGACCAGGACGAAAACCACACTGCTCCTCCTGAAACTCGGATACAAGCGGCTGAAATGAGTTTTCTCCGCAGGGTGTCTGGACTCTCCCTTAGAGATAGGGTGAGAAGCTCAGTCATCCGGGAGGGACTCGGAGTAGAGCCGCTGCTTCTCCACATCGAGAGGAGCCAGTTGAGGTGGCTCGGGCATCTGGTTAGGATGCCTCCTGGACGCCTCCCTGGTGAGGTGTTCCGGGCATGTCCCACCGGGAGGAGACCCAGAGGAAGACCCAGGACACGCTGGAGGGACTATGTTTCTCGGCTGGCCTGGGAACGCCTTGGGATTCCCCCAGAGGAGCTGCTCCAAGTGGCTGGGGAGAGGGAAGTCTGGGCCTCCCTACTTAGGCTGCTACCCCCGCGACCCGACCCCGGATAAGCGGAAGAAGATGGATGGATGGATGGGTCTCTGAAAGTCACAGCCCAGTCTGGCCTCATGGTTCAGATTTTGGAGCCACAGTAGAGCTGGCCAGTTACTGAATGACCCGGGTCAATGATCCAAATCTTCCCAGTGAATCTGGACTCACGAGTCCAGGTCTCAGTTGTCTCTGATCCTATGACAGATGCTGTCTGCGAGGAGACGGACTCAATCGAAATATAGCTGAATCTCTGGAAATGCTGCAGACTCTAATGTGTTGGGTTGTGGGTTTGAGTTAAAAACCCTTTTAGTTTTTGGGCAGCGGTGGGCGGGGCATGAGGGGTTTGCTCAGTGTAACAGACTGAGTGCACAAAGTGAGTGACTCAGATGAATTTGTGTGCATAAAGCAGACTGGATTAATCATCTCTAAACCACAGCAGAACCTGATCATCCACATGGGATGATAATCTCTCTGACATGTTTAAGGTAAGTTTAGACCCAGAGAAATGCAGACTGATGCAGAGGACTCTGAGAGAAAACGGTGTCTTTATTTGTTTGGAGTAGTTTTCTGTAAGGGGATAAGGTGCAGGTGAGTATGGGACAGGACTGGATGGTAAGTTAGTAGATATTGAGTCCTCCCCCAGAACATTTGGAATAAGAGAGAAGCCATTTCCTGCATTTTGGTGTATTTTAACAGGTTGTTAAACATCTGTAAATTAAATTGATTAAAAACAGGTCTCTCTTGTAAACGTGTCCTCGAGGCTCAGTGAGACTAACATCCTGTATAAATAAAGGTTGAATTGAAATTACTATTTTAGAGAGCAACAACAATTAACAAGCCTGTATGTGAATGCAGCTTAATTCTGTTGGGCGTCCAACTCGTTGTAACGGAACTCGCTCGTAAGTCGGGGACTACCTATATATATATATATATAATTTTTTTTTTACTGTAAGCTTATTTATTATCCACCGGGCGGCCGTGGTGTAGTGGTAATGGCAGTCGTCCCCCGGTCGGAAGGTTGGAGGTTCAAATCCCGGTTCCTCACACCATGTGTCTTTGTGTCCCTGGGCAAGACACTTAACCCCGAGTTGCTCCCGGTAGGACTGGAAGACGCCTTGCATGGCAGTCGCCGCTACCGGTGTATGAATGTGTGTATGAATGGGTGGATGGTTGGTTTTGTAAAGCGCTTTGGGGCCCCTCACAGGGGGCTGGAAAGCGCTATATAAATAAGCTCCATTTACCATTACCATTTACCATTTATTATGTATGAAATGTTATGCACCATGGTGCAGGAGTACAGACACAGAAGTTGTGCGCACGTCCTGCAGAGCTGTCTGGAGACGCTGTGCGTAAAACAACCATTGTGCACAGCTAAAGATGGATGAAGACATGCAGTCCGCGTCTCTGCTGGCAGGAGCGTGGTGCGGCCAGTGTTGTGCCAAAAAGGGATTTCGATTTCACCCAATCAGTTTTTGGCAGAGAATCACTTTTTGGCACAACACCTGAACTTCCACTCCACAGAATGGGCAATGTCTCCTCTTGTTGTATTTTTTATAAATACTCAAAATAAAAATGCGCGATAACTTTGGACTTTTAGGGGCAGAGTTGGCTGAGCCGATGAAAGAGATGACATATCCAAGCGGCCAAAATGAGAGAGTTCCCGGATCTTGTTCCAGTAGGATCCGGCTCAAATTAACCACTGCTCTGAGATAGCTTAATGTTACAGCATGGTAGGGCTGGCTCCCAAGTACTTAAATACATCAGCAAGTCATTAGCCAGGATCAGGTGCAGTTGTGGAAGTCCGGCTCAGTCCAGTGACTCACAGGATGCAGGAAAAATGAAGGCAGAGACAATAGAAATCCCACACTCTCAGGACCAAAAACAAGATGGAGGAAACACTTAAGAAAGAGGATAGATCCAACATGTGATGCATGAACATCATCACTAGGCCTAATGTCCCTGTGTTCAAATTTCTGACTATGTTTTCTTCATTTAGTTCATAAAATCTTGTTTGACCATGCAGTACGCTGATGTCCCATTTCTGAAGGATTTTAATAGTGAATGTTTTTATTGTAGTTTTCAAGATTAGTGTTTTTTTTTCTCTCCAGGAATTGAACTGAACAGGGAACACAAGTAAACTACAAGACGAGTTCATCAAAGAGAAACCATACCAGATCGGTCGAGGCCCGGGTTAACAACAACCGCCATTGGTGCTGTTGACAAACAGGGTGCCCGTGGAAATTGTACTACTGTTAGTCGAAGACCACGAGAAGGGAAACATGTCAGGAGACAGAGGGAGAGGAGGAAAAGTGAAGAATTTAGGACTGAGGGTTGCAACTCTAAATGTGGGGACAATGACAGACAAAGGTAGAGAGCTGGCTGACATGTTGCAGAGAAGGAAGGTAGATGTTTTATGTGTCCAAGAGACAAAGTGGAAGGGCAGCAAGGCTCGCAGCATTGTAGCAGGGTTCAAATTGTTTTACCATGGTGTGGATAGAAAGAGAAATGGATTAGGGTCATCTTGGTGAAGGAGTTGGCAAAGAATGTAGTAGAGGTGAAAGGAGTGTCAGATAGGGTGATGTGCCTGAAGGTAGAAGTAGAAGATCTGATGCTAAATGTTGTCGGTGATGTGGAAGGATCTTGATGAAGTGATAGAGAGTATTCCCAGGGAGGAAAGAGTGGTGATCGGAGCAGACCTGAATGGACATGTTGGTGAAGGAAACAGAGGGGATGAGGAAGTGATGGGTAGGTTTGGTGTCAAGGAAAGAAACCAGGAAGGACAGATGGTGGTGGATTTTGCCAAGAGAATGGAAATGGCTATAGTCAACACCTATTTCCAAAAGAGGGAGGAACATAGAGTGACCTATAAGAGTGGAGGAAGGAGTACACAGGTCGACTACATTCTGTGTAGAAGAGGAAACCTGAGGGAGATTGGAGACTGTAAGGTTGTGGCAGGGGAGAGCGTGGCCAGACAGCATCAGATGGTTGTGTGTAGAATGACTGTTGTTAAGAAGAGAAAAAGAGTAAAATCAGAGAAGAAGACCAAATGGTGGAAGCTGAAGAAGGAAGACTGTTGTGAGAAATTCAGAGACGAGCTGTTAAAGACTCTGGGTGGTAAGAAAGAGCTTCCAAGTGACTGGGTTACTACAGCAACAGTAATTAGAGAGACAGGTAGGAAGGTACTTGGTGTGTCATCTGGACAGAGAATGGATGATAAGGAAACCTGGTGGTGGAATAGTGAAGTGCAGGACGCCATTCAAAGAAAGAGATTAGCCAAGAAGAAATATGACAGTGAGAGGACTGAAGAGAGGAGACAGGAATATAAAGAGATGGGACGTAGAGCAAAGAGGGAAGTAGCTGAGGTAACACGGAAGGCGTACAATGAGTTGTACATGAAGCTGGACACTAAAGAGGGCGAGAAGGACTTGTACCGATTGGCAAGACAGAGAGATCAGGCTGGAAAGGATGTGCAGCAGGTTAGGCTTATTAAAGATGGGAATGTTCTAACAAGTGAGGAGAGTGTGATGGGAAGATGGAAGGATTACTTTGAGGAGCTAATGAATGAAGAGAATGAAAGAGAAAGAAGAGTGGAGGTCATAGAAACTGTGGACCAGGAAGTGGGAAAGATTAGTGAGGGTGAAGTCCGGAAAGCTCTGAAAAGAATGAAGAAGGGGAAGGCAGTAGGACCTGATGACATACCAGTGGAGGTTTGGAAATGTCTTGGAGAGGTGGCAGTGAGGTTTTTGACTCAAATATTTAATGGAATATTTGAGGGTGAGAAAATGCCTGAAGAATGGAGAAGAAGTGTGCTGGTGCCCATTTTTAAGAACAAGGGTGATGTACAGAGTTGTAGCAACTACAGGGGAATTAAGTTGATGAGCCACACGATGAAGATCTGGGAGAGAGTTGTGGAAGCAAGACTTAGACAAGAGGTGACTATCTGTGAGCAGCAGTATGGTTTCATGCCAAGAAAGAGCACCACAAATGCCATATTTAATGGTAAATGGTAAATCTTACTTATATAGCGCTTTCCAGCCCCCTATGAGGGGCCCCAAAGCGCTTCACTTTACCGTACCAGCCATCCACCCATTCATACACACATTCATACACCGGTAGCGGTGGTCTGCCATGCAAGGCGCTGTCCTACCGGGAGCAACTCGGGGTTAAGTGTCTTGCTCAGGGACACAACGAGGTATGCACTGACCAGGGATCGAACCCCGGACCTTCCGGTCCTGAGCCGGCTGCCCTGCCTCTACACCATCTTGGCCCCTATTTACTTTAAGAATGCTGATGGAAAAGTACAGAGAGGGTCAGAAAAAACTCCATTGTGCCTTTGTGGATTTAGAAAAAGCATATGACAGGGTGCTGAGGGAGGAGGTGTGGTATTGCATAAAGAAATTTGGAGTGGCAGAAAAGTATGTTAGACTGGTACAGGTAATGTATGAAGACAGCAGGACAGTGGTGAGATGTGCTGTAGGAGTGACAGATAGCTTCAAGGTGGAGGTGGGAGTGCATCAAGGATCGGCTCTGAGCCCCTTCTTGTTTGCTCTGGTGATGGACCGACTAACAGATGAGGTCAGGCAGGAATCCCCATGGACTATGATGTTTGCAGATGACATTGTGATCTGTGGTGAGAACAGGGAACAGGTGGAAGAGAACTTGGAGAGGTGGAGGTATTCACTTGAAAGAAGAGGAATGAAAGTCAGCCGTAGTAAGACAGAGTACATCAGAGAGTCAGAGAGTCAGAGAGTCAGAGTCAGAGAGAATTTATTGTCATTTGCACCGCATGTAGTACATGTGTTGAAAACGAGATTATGTACACAGGGTCCCAGTTACATCCAACAACAAATGCAAGAGAAAAACAATAATAACATCTAGGATTAACTAAGAGAGACATCAGCTAGTAATACACTAAGCCCTAATGTAGTAGAAAAACATCATTATAAACAGCAGCACGAACATGAGCAGATGGTCACAGATGAACGCAGCAACAAGAAACAGATCAGTATCAGCATGATGTGACATTTTGCAGTGTTTATTCTTATTATTTATTTATTCATGAGTCTGACAGCCTCAGGGTAGAAGCTGTTCCTCAGTCTAGTGGTTCTACATTTGATGCTCCTCAACCTCCGTCCCGAGGGGAGTGGTGCAAAGAGTGAGTGTGCTGGGTGAGTGAGGTCTTTCATGATGCAGGTGGCTCTTTTTCTGCATCTGGAGGTGTAGATGTCTGTGATGGTGGGGAGACTGACTCCCACAGACTTCTGTGCAGCCTTCACCACTCTTTGTAGAGCTTTCCTCTCTGCAACTGTGCAGCCTCCATGCCACACGTTGATGCTGGAGCACAGGACGCTCTCCACTGCACACCTGTAGAACGAGGTGAGGACTGAGCTTCTCAGACCGGCTCGTCTCAGCCGTCTGAGGAAGTAGAGTCTCTGATGACCTTTCTTGATCAGGCTGGTGGTGTTATTGCTCCAGCTGAGGTTATCATTCAAGTGTACACCCAGGTACTTGTAACTGGAGACCACCTCCACCGCAGATCCACCTATATACAGTGGGGTGTGGGTGTGTTTGTTCCTTCTGAAGTCCACAATCATCTCCTTCGTCTTCTTCACATTCATGTGAAGGTTGTTCTCTTTGCACCAGCTCTCCAGATGTTCCACCTCCTGTCTGTAGCTGGATTCATCATTATCTGTGA
This sequence comes from Garcialebias charrua, assembly GCA_038048925.1. Lineage (NCBI taxonomy): Eukaryota > Metazoa > Chordata > Actinopteri > Cyprinodontiformes > Rivulidae > Garcialebias > Garcialebias charrua. The sequence goes on from JBBPBX010039429.1 coordinate 17,076, forward strand.
TGCATCCCACCACAGCTGTATCATCTGCAAACTTAACAATATGACAGCCTGGAAGTGTGGCTGTACAATCATATGTGAGCAGAGTGAACAGAAGAGGGCTCAGCACACATCCTTGAGGAGAGCCAGTGCTGAGGGTGATGGTGGAAGAGGAGAAGTTGTGGATCTTCACGGACTGTGGTCTGTTTGTTAAGAAGTCTAAGACCCAGTTACAAATAGAGGGGCTTAGTCCAAGTGTAGATAGTTTATCTATCAGAGTTTGGGGGATCATGGTGTTGAAGGCAGAAGGCAGAAGGCAGTACATGTGTGTGAATGAGAGGGAGGCCAGTGGAACAGTGAGGCTACAAGGATCAGAGGTCACAAAGGTGCAGGACTTCAAGTACTTGGGGTCCACTGTCCAGGAAATGGGGAATGTGGTAAAGAGGTGAAAAAGAGAGTCCAGGCAGGATGGAGTGGATGGAGAAAAGTTTCAGGAGTGATTTGTGACAAAAAGGGTGTCAGCAAAGGTCAAAGGAAAAGTTTAAAAGACAGTTGTGAGAAATATGTTGTATGGTCTGGAAACAGAGACATGGACAAAAAGACAGGAGACAGAACTGGAAGTAGCAGACATTAAAATGTTGGGATTCTCCTTGGGAATAGCAATGATGGATAAGATTAGGAATGAGACCATCAGAGGTACAAGATGCACAACTGGGAGATAGAGATGCCAGACTGAGATGGTTTGGACATGTCCAGAGGAGGGACAGTGGGTATATTGGTAGAAGGATGTTAGAAATGCAGCTGCCAGGAAAAAGACAAAGAGGGAGACCAAAGAGGAGATATATGGATGCAGTTAGAGAGGACATGAAGGTAGTTGGAGTGAGGACAGAGGATGCAGAGGACAGAGTGAGGTGGAGGAGGATGACTCGCTGTGGCGACCCCTGAAAAGGGAAAAGCCGAAAGAAGAAGAAGAAGATGTGAATGCAAGTAAACAATTTTTTTTTTGCAAGATGCTCAAGTGGGTAGGATTTACACTGTGGAGAAGAAAATGAGAGGTAGTTTTTTTAGGTTGTTTTATTTATTTATTTACTGTATTTATATATTTATTTGTTTGCTTGTTTATTTGTTTGTTTGTTTGTTTATTTAGCTTATCCCCGGCAGCACATAGTGACAGAACTTCTCTACCACCAGGCACAAAATGGAGCCAGGGGGTGACCAATGGTAGCCTTGACTGACCATAGAGCAATCTTGAGCCACTTCAATCATTTGATGAAACTATGCTTTTAAGCTATAAAGACTCAAATGTGTAGTTATCGTAAATGATTGTGGTGGCGTACTTACTGTAGGTATAGGGTGGTGGCCATCTTGGATTTTGACTTAATCGTATATTTTGCAAAATCACCTTCACACACCAAAATGGAAGTTTGTGCATCACTTATTTTTCAAGGTATTATGCTCACAACATGGATGGATGGATGAGGACAATAAAAATGATTAATAATGCAGTGCAGAGAAAAATATGTAAAGTATTTTAAGTCAGAGATTCGTTACTGAGCATATACAAAGTTTGAAGTGGGATTATGAATTCATCCAGGTGATGCCCTAATATTTTCCCGAGTTTGATTCATGTTGTTCTGTTCTCTGCAGGAGAATTCATCACCATCAAAACCACATTTTTAATTCCACTTTTTATCATGTCATGCAGTCTTTAGGAGTTAAAAGAAACTATTTGTGAATATTCAGATGTGATTAAAAAAAAACGATTTATTTCTGCCTGTCCAGGTGTTGTTGGACAGTCAGTAAGTGGATCAGGGTTCTGTTGACCTTGTCAAACTGGGTTTTACATAATTTAGTTTCTGTTTGTCGACACTGTGGCTCAGTTGGTAGAGCTGTTGCCTCTCATCGATAAGGTCACTGGTTCAAATCCCAGCCCGGAACCTTTCTGGGTGGAGTTAGCATGTTCTCTCCGTGCTGCATGGGTTTCTCTCACAGACCAAAAACATGTATGTTAGGCTGATTGGTAACTCTAAATTGTCTCTAGGTGAGTGAATGGTTATTTGTCTCATTTTTCTCTCTGTGTCCCTGTGATGGACTGGAGACATGTCCAGGGTGTCTCTCGCCTGTCACACAGTGACTGCTGGACATGGGCACCAGTGACCCCCGTGACCCAAAAAGGAAGAAGTGGGTGAATATTATGGGTGGATAGTTTCTGTGCGCTCCATTTATATTTCTGTGCTATGACTGCTCAGATCCATCCATCCATTATCTTTACTCGCTTCTTCCATTTTGGGTCACAGGGGTCACTGGTGCCCATGTCCAGCAATCACTGTGCGAGGGGCGGGGTATGTTGCAAGTCCATCACAGGGACACATAGAGACAAACAACCATTCACTCTCTCACTCACACCTAGAGACAATTTAGAGTTACCATCAGTCTAACATGCATGTTTTTGGTCTGTGGGAGGAAACAGGAGTACCTGGAGAAAACCCACGCATGCACGGAGAGAACATCCAAACTCCACCCAGAAAGACTCCTGGACTGAGAGTTGAACCAGCGACCTGCTCGCTGAGAGGCAGCAGCTCTACCAGTTATGCCACCGTGCTTCCGACCGCTCAGATAGTTTATTTAATTTTGTTGTACATACACGTTGTAATATTCACCTCTGTCTCTGAACAGATGAGACCAACAGTCTGGTCTGAACAAGAACGTCTTCTTTAGTGGCAGCCATGCAGATTCTCTTCTTTCAGGTGTTTTCTCAGGTTCTGATCTCAGGTTGGCTTCTCTCAGCACATGACGAGACTAAAGCTACGATCACTCTGCAGGTAAAGGGTCACAGACCTGACTGTTTTAATGACAGACTGAACGAAACAGAGCTGGTTTTCTATTAAAGCAGCTCTTTTTCATACGTGCTACTAAATCAGACAACAGGTGTCGGTTTGAACTGGTCTGGTTTCTGAGGCAGACACAGGGTGAAGACTTCCCCAAGTTTGTAAATGTGAGACTGAAGCAATAAAGATGTGGTTTGAGTCAGAGAACATCCAGTTTGACCCGATGGAAGAGGAAGAACATGAGGTGGAGGACACACTCAGGGAGGGAAACTCCACGTTGCTTCTGTGATGTAACCAAAGCTTCCACTTTGCATCATGATCACGTTCTGTTCACACAGAGAGGACTCTGACAGATGGTGCAATCAGATCAGACAACAACGCTTCAGACGAGCTCAGCGCTGCTCCAGCTTTCTGTGCAGGGACTCAACCGACAACTCAGAAATGTCTGCAGAGCTCTGAAGAGTGCAGCCTGGAACTCCAACATCCATTCTTCTCTCATTATCGAAAAGCATTGGGACTTCTTTTTATAATAGTCTAAGATAACAAAATGTTGACTTTTTCATAAATAAATACTCCAGTGGTGATCATGGGTGTTGTTTTACACACGAGATGCTAATTGTTGGAACCAAATCCATTTGCAGGTCCAGTTCCAGTTGCATTTGTATTTTATGTCAGTTATTCATCCTGATGAGTCAGTCTGACCCAAAGTAGCAGCGTTCAGGAAATCTCAAGTTATAATTGTGTTTGCTCCGAGCTGCTCCTGAACACCTGGCTCACTGCAGCGCAGGCTCCTCTCTGCATTCAGACTCACGTGTCCCTGTCCCCTCTTGGTTCTGGAAGCAGGATGCTGCTCCTTACTGCTTTGACTCCTGTCAGACTAATGTTGGACGCTGAAGGGACTTTGTTGTTTGTGATACGTGAATATTGGAACAGATTTTGTCTGGACTTTCTGCCTTAGTCTGCAACCCCCCTTTCCCCCCTCAGCCTCTCTTCACTTGCTCTTCTGATTAACTCTAGCATCACTAAAAGTGTCCACACTGCACATGTGTCCTGTCTGAACCTATGTCCAATGTCCACCAGCCTTCAGTGGTTCCAGAGATCTCTGCACCTGTTGTCCTCCTGCTCACCTGAACTCTCCTCCCTTGTTTCCTCCTGTGGCACACCTGGCCGTCTTTCTATCTCTGGAGGAGAGCTACTGTTCCCTCAGAGAGTCTACAGCTCCAAATCACAACAGAAGTTGTCTCAGGGAACTGAACAGAAACATTCACATAAACATAAAAAGTCAATTAGTAAAAGTTCTCTATCTAAGGAAGCAGCAGATTGTGTTGAATCTTCACTTCATCACAAACCGTGTTTCCATCTATTTTCATTTCGAATTTTGAGCTAATTTTTGAAATCTCGCAAATATGTAAATACAAATTAATGCGGATCAGAAGTGTTTCCATCAACTGGCTTAAAAGCGCATCTACCGGGCCACGCACAGCGTCATTACGTCAGACGTCAGCGTTACGCATGTCTACAGTAAACAGGAAGTAGCGGTTGAAAACAGAACCCGACCACACATCTCGTCAAAATGGAGAGAATATTTCAGGTATGTGTTGCTATCGGGCAAGTTGTATTTATTCTGTCATGCCAACTAGTTTTAGCGATGTTACATGTTGTCCGGAGCGGAAACAGCTGAACGTCACGTGACGTGAATGTTCGCTACGGCAGAACTGAGTCGGAAAATCTGTTTCCATCTGTCGTTTTGCGCATCTGCTCATTTTCGAAGATCCCAAAAACCACCTCAAGCGAGCGTATAAACTTTTTGGCGAATTTGAGGAAGTAAATTCGGATTTTGCCGTTTCCATTAAGCTTTTCTGCTGCGATACTTCAAAATGCGCAGCTAGAAACCTTGATGGAAACACGGCTACTGTCTCCCATCCTGAGCAAGCACAAAGGAGAGAGTGGGAAGAAAAACTCCCTTTTAACAGGAAGGAACCTCCAGCAGAACCAGGCTCAGGACGAGTGGCCATCTGTTTTGACCAGCTGGGTTTGAGAGGACAGGAAGGAGAGACAAACACAGAATGTCAGGGCCAGGTGAACTTTCTATAGGAGGAAAAAACACACACATGTTAAGATATGAATAATTACAAATACAAACAGGTAGAGTAAGTAAAGACAGCAGCAGAGAGAGGAAATGTGGTCAGTTTGTCCTCCAGCAGTCTAATGGTACATCCAGACCGAACGCCTTTTCAACGGCAAAAAAGCTCAACACGCACGCAAGTGGACGCAGTGGACCCAGTGGTGTCCAAACCAGAACGTGAAATTGCGGCTGCGTTGCGGCGGCGGGGGGGGAGGAGCTTACCGGTATACGGAGTTCCTCTCTGCACTCCGCCAGGCAAGGAGCTTTTTATTTTTGTCCCTGTAGAGCAGACTTGACTGGTCGTGAAGGACTTGTCGCGAACACACAGCTACAATGAGTTTCTCTTCCATAGTCCATGACTTCGCGGGTTTTTTCTGTGTCCCACAAACAATACGTCACATAGATGCGCAATACCCCGTCCCCTCGTTTCCGCGTCACATAGCGGACTCCCCCTTTCTCCTCCACCCGACTCTCCTGATTGGTCGGACACGCGTTCACGAGTTTGAACGGCGAAATCTTCAGCATGGTGAATGCGTGGTTTGGAGGCTGACGCGGGTTCACGTGCACGAAAAACGCTTTCCAGCACGCTCAACACGCACGTGACGTGACGCCCAACGCCAAGAGACGCCTGGAGGCGCGTCCCCCATTGACTTTGCATGTAAACCGGACGCTCCTGCAGTTGAAAACGCATTCGGTCTGGATTCACCATAAGCCTATAGCAGCATAACTGAGGGACAGCTCAGGAAACCCAAGTTAACTCTAACTATTGGATTTATCAAAAATGAAAGTCATAAAACTGGACAATGTGTCAGCCTCATGGACAGAAACTGGAAGTTGTTCCACAAGAGAGGAGCCTGATAACTGAAAGATCTTCCTCCCATTCTGCTTTTGGAAACTCTAGGAACCACAAGTAAACCTGCAGTCTGAGAGTGAAATAGTCTGCTAGGAAAATATGGAACAATAAGATCTGTTTAAAATTATACAAGTTGTGGATTTTACTCTTTCAAATATTAAACTTGTGTTTTAAGTGTTTCTCATATTAGAGTCAGGAAAAGCACAATATAAAATGTTATCTGTAAAGGGCACGGCCGGTTCAATTAGTGCTTGTGTGTGTACGTTTAAAAAAAGGTTTTACTTCATTGGTGTCATGCTCTTGTACTTCAGATCAGCGTTTCCTAAAGTTTGGACTGGGACCCAGCTGTGGGTCTCAACACCCAGTTAGGGTCCAGATGTCAACTCCAGAAATCAAAGTAACTCCTACAAGCTTGTTTTTTACTGTAACTGTTAGGAAAGATAATCATCAATCAGGTGAAAATAGTATTCTGTGAGTTTAACCTTCTTTGTGTTTTCTTTATGACAATATTTATTTATTATATGCCACATTTATATTGTTTAGCTGTCAAGGTTTGTGGTTGGTTCAGGTTCAAATCACAGACAAACATGATGAGCTCAAAGTAGTAAACTTTATTTAAACAAAACCAATAGGGTTGATGTGGCAGCGCAGAACAGAAAACACTTGAAAACTCGTGGAGAAATCCTGAAAGAGCACAAGGAGAACCAGACTGTGGCAGGAGCAGTAACGTTCTGCTGGAGAACAACCAGGGGCGTTATTAGGGTCTTGAAACATTGGGGGCTTTAGCCCAGACCTCTTATTCATCCTCTTCCCTATTTAAAAAGTGCCCTTCTAGTTTGTACAGTATTTATCAAATTTTCAGACCATTATTATTATATTTTGTTTATTTATCATATGCAGTCACAAATGATTTCTGTCAGCAGTGGAAAATAGCATTTATAAAAACCATATACTGCTGCTATTATATTTACTTTTTAAAGTCAACTAAACATACTTTAATAGTATTTGCTTATTCTATTTAACAAGAGTTGATTTAAAATTGTGACCCAGGCTCCTCTGTTTTCTGCTACAGACGGACAACTCTGAACTTCTCTAATGGAACTGTTGTGTTCCAGTATAGACAGACATTTACCCCATAGAGGGAAGTAAAGACACCAGAGGATTTGTAGTAATGCTAAATGGTATCTCCACTGCTTTTATTCAAGTTGTGGATTTTACTCTTTCAAATAGACTGAAGACTGAACTTGGCAAAAGGGCCTTCTCCTACTCTGCTCCTGCTTCATGGCATGTTTGTAAAGATCTGAAGATCTCAACCTTGACTTCTCTAAATGGCTTTAAGAATCTGATGGACTCCTGGCAAGAACCAATGCAGACATGTTCCTGTTTTTCAGTTTTCTACATCTGCCTTATAATATGTCTGTTTTGCTATTTTGACATCTTTGTTTTAACATGTTAAAAAATATATGTATTTCTCTCTTATGTTTTTCTGTTGTTGATTGTTTAAGGAAAATCTGCTGTTGTTGCTGATGTCATCATTCTTTAGTTTGTAGCCAGGTCTCTCTTGTAAATAAGTCCTCGAGGCTCAATGGGATTAACCTGACTAAATAAAGGTTGAATAAATGAATTAGCAAACCACCAAGACTGCGTTAAAATGAGAACACTTTGCCCCCCATATGTGTAATTGTCTAGCAATAGGTTTACATTGGTGTCAAAAGCATTTGAGGCTTGACTTTTATTTTATTTTTATTTTGGACTGTGCTTGTTTTCAGTCCTTGAGGCTCAATGGGATTAACCAGTATAACTAAAGGTTGAACAAATGAGTGAATGGGTGAATTTTACATGCTTTTTATGATTTTCTACTGTTGTCATCTGTGTTCTTTGTTTTAAACAGGTCTCTTGTAAATTAGTCCTTGAGGTTCAGTGAGACTAACCTGTAGAAATAAAGGTTGAATTGAATTGAAACAACCATTTTCGAGTTCATGTCATAACAAGAAGTATCCTGACCAACAGCTCTCCTTGTGTGAATAGAGCACGCTCCACATCTCTCAGCATCTTAGTCACAGCCTAAGAAACACATTGTATCCCAAGTTAACTTTGAGGGGGAAAAAATCACTAGCCCATACAAAACAATAATAATAATCACTCCTTCTTACTAATGGCCTAGCATAAAGCAACATGATCATCATCCATTGTGTTTATTAGTAGCTTAAAATACTTAATTCAAACTCCAGTAATGGGCTAGGTCTGCTGTAACCTTCCTTACCCAGTTGTAGGGTCAAGAGACAAACATGTAGCATTAACACAGTATGAACAACATTCAGGAATTGTTTCTATAAAAAAATATTAAATATTTTACATGAACAGTAAGATTGCTCCTCCCATGAACAAATGTCACTCAGGGTGAGCTAACCTCGGACAAACTAACAACATGGCTGTAATGTAGAGGTAGTGAAGCTCACAATGTTCATTGAAGCTTTTCTGCATTATCAGCCAATATTAAGGCAAAGAAGACGGGCAAATATAATTTTCATTCATTCATTCATTCAACCTTTATTTATACAGGCTAGCCTATAAAATAAAATAAAAAATTCTAATCTACAAATAACTTAAAATAGTTAGTGCAGTGGATGGTTTCATGCCACAGAGTGACACAGGGCAAGAACTCAGTGAAATTCAGTATGTAAGAGTAAATTTGACATTACACAACCTATTAAACCTATTAAACACTTTGTACAAAATCAGTTCAGTGTTAACTGATGATCATAAATAAAAAGTAAACTTGTACAACCAGAAGTTGCAACACATATCTACATATAAAACCCACAAAACAAAATACAAGTAGCACCTTTAATTTAACCATTAATTAATGTAATTATGACAAATAATGGAGGATTTATACAGTTAGAGACCAACATGTGGTCCTTCCTGTTTATAATGTTGACTGCTGGTGTAGTGATACAGGCCTTCATCTCCGACCTGGATTTACACCCTTTCACTGAGTCTCTCAGTGGGACACTTTACCACTGTTTTATTTTAATAATTTGAATGTAAACACACATTATTTCAGAAGAGACTTCCTTTTAATTTGTGTTATTTCAGAATTAATTAACAGAATAACTCTTGTCGTATGATCATGGTTTATGCTGTTACCAATTCTTGATCACTTCTTCATATGATCAAAAAACTATGGCAAAGTTGAGAATTGTGTCAAGTTGAACCTTTCAGATTTGTTTTACAAAAGTTAAGACGTTTAATCAGTAATCTGTATAAATGGCGACAGGTTTCTGTCTCTTTTCTAAACACTCTCACTGAATAATCTTCACTCCTTTAACTTTTGATAAACCTTCTGACCTGAGTTAAATCCCTCCCGTTCTCCTGGTGAACAACCAATGAGCGGAGTGGATTTAACTGTGTCAACTTCCTTTTTTAAGGTTCCACTTCCTGCTTGATCCTTCAGTCTAACGGGAGAACTGAGCTGGAAGTTTTTCTCCTAAAAAGCTGATGGACGCATGGTCAAGCGTCAAAGACCCCGTTCTATCAGCAAGGGTTTCAGCAAGCTAGCTGAAACCCGACCTTGAGCTCTAAGCTCCACTTGAATGAATTTTCCTCCCAAGGAAAGCTTTTATTCTGAAAAATCAAACCAGGAAATGCCGTTACTGCGGTCTGAGTTGAAGCAGACGTCTGGAGACGCTGAAAACGGTAAACGGACTGACCAGTTGGACCAAGGGGGACTGACTGTCTTCACGAGGTAACAAAGTTGTCATATAATTTGCTAAGTGTACCGACGTGTAGCTGAAATCGGCCGGAGAGCTGCTATGTTTCCTGGTTAAACTCACGTCAAGATAATACCCCTCATATCTTTCCTTCCATTCTCCTCCTAAAATTTTTTATCTTCTTAAGCCAGCAACTAAACTTTAAGCTAAATGCCTGCAGATATAAAGTAATATGTCGTCTTATTTACTTGTTCTGTTGTACCTAGAAGTTACGGACGTGTGATTTCATCTGCTGAAGTAAATTATAGGAAACTGATCGATCACTCAAGTTGTACAAAAATGTTGTGGTGTAACTTAATGATTTGTTAATTAAATGATTCAGCTCTGCTATTTCAACATAAATTAATGTTTCATGTCTTTCACATCTCATCACCTAGTCACAGATTTATAATCTGAAAAAGTGAGAACCCGTGAATTATTGATGTATTTGTTTGTCAGTCTAAACCCTGCCCAATTTACATTGAGTATATAGGTAAATCAGTAAAACTGATAACCCGCCTATATTATTACACTGGCCTTTATCAACTTTTACATTTTTCCAAACTCCGTTTTGATGGAGATATTCAATATTTATCATCTAAAACTAATTACTCTGACCCAATAATTATAACCCAGCTCACTTGTATCAAATATTCTCTGTTCCCTTTAAACACTTATATTTGATAGTACAAACATGTTTGTTTGCTTTTCTCCTTGATACAGAAAAGACAGTCTTCTAGCCTTGACAATGTTTGGATTAGATGTTCTTGTTAGATCAGAACCATGACTTGTTTGTTTTATCTGTAAGACGTCAGAGCTTGTCAAACTCCACCTGCTTCTTGTTTAAATAGCTTGTCATGTCCAGTACAATTCGGAATTGTGCTGGACAATGTATTTGAGACCAAACTAAGTTTCAAAAGACATTAAAAAGCCTTCCCCTTTGCAAAGTTGTTTGTCTGATTTAACACTGTTCTCTTGTTTATCTTGTGTGGTTTTTATTAAGGTAACAGGGGTTTAAAATCCCCATCATTATGGTGCCGAAAACCCATTCTCCCCATACCTGCTCCTGATGACCTCTGAACGGAGCGCAGCTGCGAGGCACGGTAAATATGACAGAAAGTCCAGTGATTGGGTTTGTCTCTGGCCAGCTTCCTCTGTCCATTTGGTGCGATCAGGGTCGGGTTGGCGGAGATTTCCAGACATCCACACAGGTCAGCAAGAACGTGAGTGTTGATATGTGTTTGTTGATATGTTGTTTTTAAAACAATTTGAGTACAGTAACAGGAACTAGTTCACCCTGAGCCGATGACTTGAAATTTTGAATGAGGTGTCTGCTTTTCGATAACTAGGCGAATTTTGCGCACACGCTAGTTGGCAGAACCAAGATTTCTGTGATTTATAAGCGAGAGCAGTCAAAACAAGCCGAGACCAGAGACATGTGAGGCTGACTGCCAGACCTTAAATTGGACGTTTAGTGTGTCCGGCCAGGCAAGAAGAGAAATTAAGACAAGAACGTTTATTTTTATATTTGACGCGTCATTCTGTTTTTGTTTAGTCCTTTTTTACGTGTATGTTTGTGTTTCTGGAGCCTTGCACCTCTGGTTTTTTTTCTTCCTCCCATTTTCCTCAGTGTGTGCATGTGTAGCTTGGCTCCTGGCCTGTTATCTGTTTTCTGTGGGCCTATAAACAATATGTGGTTCTGCTCACGGCCTTGAAGTGCAGCTGCTGCAGCTTGGCAGAACCCCCCCCCCATCCTGCAACCCCACACCTCCACCTCCACCCCATCCCTCATCCCTCCCTACCTCCCCCCTCCCCCCACCACCACTGTGCCAGCTTGGATTTGGGTTGACTCACTGCAAAAGTCAGAAATACAGCACTTGGTTTCAGAGCAGAAACTAACAAACCCCCCCACCTTTCCCTCCTCCCACACCTCCCCCCCACTCCCCCACCCCGTCTGTGTGAATATTTATATTTATTTACTTAAAACAAAAGTATCTGTGCTGACATAGTAGAAACAGCAGAATAATAAAAAATAGATGAAAAAAAAGAATGGCACAAGAACTAAAAGTTGATGTTAAGAAATAGTTTTTATTTAAATAATTTTACAAACCAAGAAATTTGATTGACTTGCTTGAAGAATTCTCGGTGGATCTGAGAACACAAATACAAATTATTACTTTCTTACTTCAGCATTCCATTTAAAACGTGACTGTGAGTGGATTGATTGCAAACATTTCCCATTGTATTTTTCCTGATATTAAGAAAAGTTATAAAAGGTTACATAATTATCTCGGATATACAGGAACTAAAAACTTATGGTTAAATATAAAATAAATATTTAAATACTTTTTTTAAATCATGAATGTAGCCGAATGCTACACAAAGATTTTAGAATTTGATCAATCTTGTTTATAAAATTCTAATCCAAATACTTTAGGTTTTAAAGGCTTAACAACGTTAAAATCGGACGTTTTAACAGTAGGCCTGGCGCTTACACCAGCGGTCCGATTTAATAAAATTTTAGCGAGAAAGACTCCAAATTGTTTCGCTGAACCAAGCGGACAGATCCGTTTTTATCATGAAAATCTAACGGCGAAAGATCCGATTTTACATAATCCACAAATTACGTTTTTTGTCGGAAATGAAAGCTAAGCTAATGCTAACGGAGCCGCCAGCTAAAAGCTTCGTCCGTCCGAAAACAGTGCAAATGCCGTTGTACTGTGAAACCAAACGTTTCTAAATTGTGTTTTCTCTGCAAAAAGAAACTGAGAATTCGCTTACCAATTTTTATCGAAATAGTTCTGTAGAAAAAGCCGAATGATGACGAAGCAAGAATTCAGGAGGCCTTGTTGTCATGAGAACTTTGATACAGTGTTGCCAGATCTCGCGACAGAAGCAAGCGACCAGCCCAAAACAAGCCCAAAACGAGCCCAACTGGCAACCCACCCCATTGTGTAAAACTAAGACCGTTTTTAACCAGTATAAACATACATTTATTATGGCGTTGCATACAAACGGCAAAAATTATGCTAAACACTTTGAAAAACATATCCACTCTAAAAAATAAAGATACATTTTGCATATTTATACAGATTAATCCCATTAAACCTCTGGGACTCATTTGAGATCTGAATTTTAAACGAAGAGTGATGACAACAATTGGCAATGACAACAATAAAGACATTCATGAAAGCTGCGTACAACTTAGTAAAAATAAACTAAAAATTGGACAGCTAACCATGCTAAGTGTGCACCCTTTTCTCCCATTTTTTAATTATATTAT
>JBBPBX010039430.1:4118-22850 GCA_038048925.1 Garcialebias charrua
CTGTGACAATGTAAATTTCCCCACTGTGGGATTAATAAAGGCATCTTATCTTATCTTATCTTATTTATTTAATCAAAAAAGGCGTTCAATACAGAAACAACTGGACTTTATTTGTAACAGAAGACGTTTCGCTTCTCATCCGAGTAGCTTTCTCAATTCAAAGGGCAGCATGTGGAAGTAAGGCTTTTAAAAGCTGACAGAAGACACACACATACCTACTGTATGTAAATTGACAAATCACACCTTAACAGTAGGGGTTTCTCAAAGTCTTTGTTAGTCTAATTCACAAACGAGGCTTCTCTGTTCCCATCAGGTGTGAGACGTCTGGGAATCAGCCCCAAAGCGGCATTATATGTTTTTGAAAGTTGGAATCTGAGACCTCCTCCTCTGTTTAAAGATGGTTTCTCTCTTTTTACATTAACAGCTTCCTTCACACCCCTCTCAAACCACCTGTGCTCTCTGTCCAAAATGTGCACATTCTGGTCCTCAAAAGAGTGTCCCTTGTCCGTGAGGTGGAGGTGAACAGCTGAGTTTTGTCCAGAGGAGGTTGCTCTCCTGTGTTGGGACATTCTTCTGTGAAGAGGCTGTTTAGTTTCTCCAATGTAGAGGTCTGGACAGTCCTCGCTGCACTGGACTGCGTACACTACACCACTCTGTTTGTGTGTGGGTGTTTTGTCCTTAGGGTGCACCAGCCTCTGTCTGAGAGTCCTGCTGGGTTTGAAATGTACTGGGATGTTGTGTTTGTTGAAAATCCTTCTGAAATTCTCTGATACTCCAGCAACATAAGGGATGACAATGTTTTTTTGTCTGTTCTCCTTTTTCTGTTCATTATTGTGTTTTGTAGATTTCCTCGCTGACATGACAAAAGCCCAGTTAGGATATCCACATGTTTGGAGAGATGTTTCGATGTGTTTCTGTTCCTTTTCCTTCCCTTCTGTCTTCGTGGGGATGTGTTCGGCCCGATGCTCTCTTCTGTTACAAATGAAGTCCAGTTGTTTCTGTATTGAACGCCTTTTTTGATTTTATCATGTCCTGGATGACTGAGAATCTTCACCGTCATTTATTTAAGCTCCATCTGCAGTTTCCTTGTTTTTGAGGCCTGATCAACTGTCCGCAGGACGGAAGCGAGCCGTACGGATCGCGGTACATCGGCTCCATGGTGGCGGACGTCCACCGGACGCTCATGTACGGAGGAATCTTCTTGTACCCCGCAAACGTGAAGAGCCCCAAAGGAAAGGTGAGCGCCGCCGTCGGACCGGCAGGAGGAACGAAACGCGTCGTCAAAGACGCTTCATGTCACATCTTACGCTGACGACACGTTTACTGCCGTTAATTCACCAACAACAGCCGACATGTCGTTTGAAACCATAAATATGCAGTTTGATTTGAAATATGTCTTAAACCTCCAGGTTTGATTTGAAATAATAATAATAATAATAATGATGAATTCAATTTATAACGCACTTTTCATTAATGAAAATCTCAGTGTTAAATATGTCTTAAACCTCCAATTTTGATTTGAAATATGTCTTAAACCTCCAATTTTGATTTGAAACATGTCTTAAACCTCCCATTTTGAGTTGAAATATGTCTTAAACCTCTCATTTTGAGTTGAAATATGTCTTAAACTTCCCATTTTGATTTGAAATATGTCTTAAACCTCCAAGTTTGATTTGAAATATGTCTTAAACTTCCCATTTTGATTTGAAATAGGTCTTAAACCTCCAATTATGATTTGAAATATGTCTAAAACTTCCCATTATGATTTGAAATATGTCTTAAACCTCCAAGTTTGATTTGAAATATGTCTTAAACCTCCAAGTTTGATTTGAAATATGTCTTAAACCTCCAGGTTTGATTTGAAATAATAATAATAATAATAATAATAATGATGAATTCAATTTATAACGCACTTTTCATTAATGAAAATCTCAAAGTGTTAAATATGTCTTAAACCTCCAATTTTGATTTGAAATATGTCTTAAACCTCCAACTTTGATTTGAAATATGTCTTAAACCTCCAATTTTGATTTGAAATATGTCTTAAACCTCCAATTTTGATTTGAAATATGTCTTAAACCTCCAATTTTGATTTGAAATATGTCTTAAACCTCCAATTTTGATTTGAAATATCTCTTAAACCTCCAATTTTGATTTGAAATATGTCTTAAACCTTCAATTTTTATATGAAATATGTCTTAAACGTCCAGGTTTGTTTGTGTCGTGAAGCAGAGCGGCGAGTTTTAAATGTGTTCCTGAAGTGAAGCAGTTCAAAGCTTCTGTTCGACGTAGCGAAGCTTCCTTCAGTGTTGCGCTTCACAAAGTGGTTTCATGGAAGCTTCTGTCACAACGGAGTTTCTTCACGTCCACATCCTGCTCTGGTTTCACAACAAACTGAACGAGGAGCTTCAGCTGCTTGTGAAGTCGTCTCTGGTGTCGTTTGATTTTAAAACTATAAGAACGAGACGTTTAAAGACTTCGAGGGTTTTAAAGCACCTGCAGCCATTTTACAGTCAAACTGTTAAAAGTTCTGTTTTATTGATTTTTACTAATGGTAGTTCACTGAAGACACTTTGCTTTAATAACTAATAAAACTTTGTTAGCATGTGCGACCCTGAAGCTGAATGTTTTTATAAATTATACAATAAATATAAAATGATTATATTTCTGAAAAAAAGGTAAATTAAAAATAAAAAAAGATTCCTTTGAGAAATATAAAAAATATATAAAACCAAAGAGTTTCTGTCCTTTACATGAAACAGACTGAATATTGATTTAAAAATAATAATTCTGATGACCAGTGTGGACGAGTCAGAACCAGTCCAGAGTCAGAACCAGTCCAGAGTTAGAACCAGTCCAGAGTTAGAACCAGTCCAGAGTTAGAACCAGTCCAGAGTTAGAACCAGTCCAGAGTCAGAACCAGTCCAGAGTCAGAACCAGTCCAGAGTCAGAACCAGTCCAGAGTCAGAACCAGTCCAGAGTCAGAACCAGTCCAGAGTTAGAACCAGTCCAGAGTCAGAACCAGTCCAGAGTTAGAACCAGTCCAGAGTCAGAACCAGTCCAGAGTCAGAACCAGTCCAGAGTCAGAACCAGTCCAGAGTCAGAACCAGTCCAGAGTCAGAACCAGTCCAGAGTTAGAACCAGTACAGAGTCAGAACCAGTACAGAGTCAGAACCAGTCCAGAGTCAGAACCAGTCCAGAGTCAGAACCAGTCCAGAGTCAGAACCAGTCCAGAGTTAGAACCAGTACAGAGTCAGAACCAGTACAGAGTCAGAACCAGTCCAGAGTTAGAACCAGTCCAGAGTCAGAACCAGTCCAGAGTCAGAACCAGTCCAGAGTCAGAACCAGTCCAGAGTCAGAACCAGTCCAGAGTCAGAACCAGTCCAGAGTCAGAACCAGTACAGAGTTAGAACCAGTCCAGAGTTAGAACCAGTCCAGAGTTAGAACCCGTACAGCGTTAGAACCAGTCCAGAGTTAGAACCAGTCCAGAGTTAGAACCCGTACAGCGTTAGAACCAGTCCAGAGTCAGAACCAGTCCAGAGTCAGAACCAGTCCAGAGTCAGAACCAGTCCAGAGTTAGAACCAGTCCAGAGTTAGAACCAGTCCAGAGTAGAACCAGTCCAGAGTCAGAACCAGTCCAGAGTCAGAACCAGTCCAGAGTCAGAACCAGTCCAGAGTCAGAACCAGTCCAGAGTCAGAACCAGTCCAGAGTTAGAACCAGTCCAGAGTTAGAACCCGTACAGCGTTAGAACCTGTCCAGAGTTAGAACCTGTCCAGAGTTAGAACCAGTCCAGAGTTAGAACCAGTCCAGAGTTAGAACCAGTCCAGAGTCAGAACCAGTCCAGAGTCAGAACCAGTCCAGAGTCAGAACCAGTCCAGAGTCAGAACCAGTCCAGAGTTAGAACCAGTCCAGAGTTAGAACCAGTCCAGAGTTAGAACCTGTACAGCATTAGAACCTGTCCAGAGTTAGAACCAGTCCAGAGTTAGAACCCGTACAGCGTTAGAACCAGTCCAGAGTTAGAACCCGTACAGCGTTAGAACCAGTCCAGAGTCAGAACCAGTCCAGAGTCAGAACCAGTCCAGAGTCAGAACCAGTCCAGAGTCAGAACCAGTCCAGAGTCAGAACCAGTCCAGAGTTAGAACCAGTCCAGAGTTAGAACCAGTCCAGAGTTAGAACCTGTACAGCATTAGAACCTGTCCAGAGTTAGAACCAGTCCAGAGTTAGAACCCGTACAGCGTTAGAACCAGTCCAGAGTTAGAACCAGTCCAGAGTTAGAACCAGTCCAGAGTTAGAACCAGTCCAGAGTTAGAACCAGTCCAGAGTCAGAACCAGTCCAGAGTCAGAACCAGTCCAGAGTCAGAACCAGTCCAGAGTCAGAACCAGTCCAGAGTCAGAACCAGTCCAGAGTCAGAACCAGTCCAGAGTCAGAACCAGTCCAGAGTCAGAACCAGTCCAGAGTCAGAACCAGTCCAGAGTCAGAACCAGTCCAGAGTCAGAACCAGTCCAGAGTCAGAACCAGTCCAGAGTCAGAACCAGTCCAGAGTCAGAACCAGTCCAGAGTCAGAACCAGTCCAGAGTTAGAACCAGTCCAGAGTTAGAACCAGTCCAGAGTCAGAACCAGTCCAGAGTCAGAACCAGTCCAGAGTTAGAACCAGTCCAGAGTTAGAACCAGTCCAGAGTCAGAACCAGTCCAGAGTTAGAACCAGTCCAGAGTTAGAACCAGTCCAGAGTCAGAACCAGTCCAGAGTCAGAACCAGTCCAGAGTTAGAACCAGTCCAGAGTCCGAACCAGTCCAGAGTCAGAACCAGTCCAGAGTCAGAACCAGTCCAGAGTTAGAACCTGTCCAGAGTCCGAACCAGTCCAGAGTCCGAACCAGTCCAGAGTTAGAACCTGTCCAGAGATAGAACCTGTCCAGAGTTAGAACCTGTCCAGAGTTAGAACCAGTCCAGAGTTAGAACCTGTCCAGAGATAGAACCTGTCCAGAGTTAGAACCTGTCCAGAGTTAGAACCAGTCCAGAGTTAGAATCAGTCCAGAGTCCGAACCGGTCCAGAGTCCGAACCGGTCCAGAGTTAGAACCAGTCCAGAGTTAGAACCAGTCCAGAGTTAGAACCAGTCCAGAGTCAGAACCAGTCCAGAGTTAGAACCAGTCCAGAGTTAGAACCAGTCCAGAGTCAGAACCAGTCCAGAGTTAGAACCAGTCCAGAGTTAGAACCAGTCCAGAGTCCGAACCAGTCCAGAGTTAGAACCCTGCTTCTGTTTTTTACTGGTTAGACTTTTCAGATAGACTTCTAGTTGATCTCATTTTACTCCTCCTCCTCCCCCTCTCATTTCTCCCTCCCCTCATTTTTCTTCCTCTTTCTCCAACCCCCATTTCTCCTCCTCCCCCTCACATTTTTCTCCCCTCCTCTCTTTTCTCCTCTTCTCCCTCATTTATTCAAACCCCTCTCATTTTTCTCCTCCCCCTTTCATTGATCCTCCTCTTTCTCCTCCCCCGTTCATTGATCCTCTTCTTTCTCCTCCCCCTTTCATTGATCCTCCTCTTTCTCCTCCCTCCATTTATCCTCCACCTTCTCCCCCTCTCAATTTCTCCTCCCCCTTAAATTGATCCTCTTCTTTCTCCTCCCCCTCATTTATCCTCCTCCCCTTCGCATTTATTCTCCCCCTATCATTTCTTCTCTCGTTTCCTCTTTCTCCCCCTCTCATTTCTCCTCCTCTCCCTCATTTATTCACCCCTTCTCATTTCTCCTTTTTCTCCCCTCCTCTCTTTTCTCCTTTTCTCGCTCATTTATTCACCCCCTCTCATTTTTCTCCTCCCTCTTTCATTGATCATCCTCTTTCTCCTGCCTCCATGTATCCTCCACCTTCTCCCCCTCACATTTTTCTCCGCTACTCTCATTTCTCCTCCCTCATTTATTCACCCCCTCTCATTTTACTCCTCCCCCTTAAATTGATCATCCTCTTTCTCCTCCCCCTCATTTATCCTCCTCCCCTTCTCATTTATTCTCCCCCTATCATTTCTTGTTTCCTCTTACTCCCCCTCTCATTTCTCCTCCTCTCCCTCATTTATTCACCCCTTCTCATTTCTCCTCCTTATCCCCACCCCCATTTCTCCTGTCCCTTTCATTGATCCTCCTCTTTCTCCTCCCCCTCATTTATCCTCCTCCCCTTCTCATTTATTCTCCCCTATCATTTCTTCTCTTGTTTCCTCTTTCTCCCCCTCTCATTTCTCCTCCTCTCCCTCATTTATTCACCCCTTATAATTTCTCCTTTTTCTCCCCTCCTCTCTTTTTGCCTTTCTCCCTCATTTATTCACCCCCTCATTTTTCTTCTCCCTCTTTCATTGATCATCCTCCTCTTTCTCATCCCCTCTCATTTCTCCTCCTCTCCCTCATTTATTCACCCCCTCTCATTTTTCTCCTCCCCCTCATTTATCCTCCTCCCCTTCACATTTATTCTCCCCCTATCATTTCTTGTTTCCTCTTTCTCCCCCTCTCATTTCTCCTCCTCTCCCTCATTTATTCACCCCTTCTCATTTCTCTTCCTTCTCCCCCACCCCCATTTCTCCTCTTTCATTGATTATCCTCCTCTTTCTCCTCCCCCTCTCATTTCTCCTCCTCTCCCTCATTTATTCACCCCCTCTCATTTTTCTCCTCCCCCTTAAATTGATCCCCCTCATTTATCCTCCTCCCCTTCTCATTTATTCTCCCCCTATCATTTCTTCTCTTGTTTCCTCTTTCTCCCCCTCTCATTTCTCCTCCTCTCCCTCATTTATTCACCCCTTCTCATTTCTCCTATACTTCTCCCACCATTTCTCCTGTCCCTTTCATTGATCCTCCTCTTTCTCCTCCTCCAGCTGCGCCTCCTGTATGAATGCAACCCGATGGCCTTCATCATGGAGCAGGCGGGCGGCATGGCCTCCACCGGCCTCCACAACATCCTGGACATCCAGCCGGAGAACCTCCACGAGCGCGCTCCCGTGGCCATGGGTTCTCCTGACGACGTCAAGGAGTTCATCGCCATCTGCCAGAAACACGCCAAGAAGAAGTGAGGGTGGCCCGGCCCGGCCCGGCCCGGCTCGGCTCGGTGGAGAACCCTTCATCTCTGGACCACTTTTAATCTGAAGCTGGAAGTTTGTTTGTGAAGGATTCTTCAGTGAAATGTTTTTAGTTCAACAAACTCTAAATGTGAAACTTCCTAAAGTCACATTCCTGAAAAAAAAACACCAAAGGTTTTATAAAAAGTGCCAAAAACTAAAATCTACTTGAATAAACATGAAGACGTTCATCATTCATAAAAATATGTGACTAACCTAACCTCATGCTTTTATTGTGAAATTACTGTGTGGACTCATGACTTCCTAATAAACAGGAAATGCAAATAAATGTTTTCTTCATTTCTTTAAAAAGTATCGTTTTAATTTTCTGAGTTCTTTAGAACTAAATCACTGAGAACAACAAATAAACAGGAAGCTGAGCAAAGTTTCAGGGTTTTCAAAATAAAGCGGGAAATGGAAACGGAAGAATCCAAACTAAAAGCGGCAGCCGGAGCATGAAACAGACACCATGAAGCTTTTATTTTGAAAGGTTGTGGCTGTTTGGAAAGAAGTTGACCTTTAAACTGAAAGGTCATGTGGGGCTCTGATGAGCAGCTGCTGAAAAACAACTGCTTAAAAATAAAAATATATAATTCTGAGGTGAAAAATCTGCAGGAAACAGACAAACTGTGTTTTGACGGAACCATCCAGAACCTTTCAGGACCACCCAGAACCACCCAGAACCTTTCAGGACCATCCAGAACCTCAGTTTTATTCACCCATTTTTAATTTTATTTCAGCTTTTCAGATCAAAATAAAGATTATAAATAAAAAAACTTTAGATCAGATTCTGTGTTTCGGGCTGCTGAGTTCTGATGGACCGAGTCATTAAAGGTTCTGGTTCTGTGCAGCATTAAAGTGAATCCCTGCAGAAACCCAACACCACCACAGTCCAACCGGGTCACCAGATCACAAATAGATCCTCGGGGTGTGAGGAGCCCAGTCACAGTCCTGCTGCCCTACAGGAAGGAGGACCAGAACCAGCATGTCGGACCAGTCAGCATTTGAAACAGATGTTTGGACCCTGACCCGGTTCATCATCGAGACGGGCCGTCAGGCTAAAGGAGCCACAGGAGAGCTGACCCAGCTCATCACCGCCATGCTGACCGCCATCAAGGCCATCTCCTCTGCTGTGAGGAAGGCGGGCCTGGCCCACCTGTGAGTACCGACCCGTGGTTCTGGTGCCCTCAACACTCAGATGGGTCAGTCAGACCTGGACTGGACCCACAGGGAATACAGATGCTTTAAAACCAGGTCCAGAACCCAAAAAGTTGAATGGGTTAAAACCCGGCAGAACTTGTAATTTGACAAAACTTGTATCTGAAACAGCTCAGACTAAAACCAGAACCAACTTTTTAATGTTCTCTGCTCCGGTGTCAGAACCTGAGACTCAAACCAGACTCTGTGTCGGATCAGAACCAGCTGCAGAACATCAGCCTCCAGCAGACTTTCAGTCCAGCAGCAGAACTGCTGGTTCTCCTCCATCTGGCCGGTTCAACCAACAGAACCACGTGGAAGGTTCTGTTGCTGCTTCAGTCCGAGCAGAACGGGCCTCTCTGCAGAACCGATCCAAAGTTCTAATCTTGAAGAAACAAACGGTGGAGGAACTCGTCTTTCTGCAAGGAGTTAAACAAACTCACTGTTTGCTCACAACTGGACTTTGGACCGCTGCCTGGTTCTGGTCTCCTGGGTCGGTCCAAGTGGCTCAGGAGGAAATCTAAAATATGACAACAGATAAACAGTTTTCATCTCCTGAAAATATGATCAGTACTGTGCAAAAGTTTTGAGCCTTCTCCAAAGATCCAGACAGTCCTGAAAGTGAGGGAAGATGTTGGTATTACAAAAAGATATTTCACATCTTGTCCGAACAAATCAAAAAACTCTACCAAGCAAGCACATTTAGGACAAATCACATACACGTATGCATTTGAGGTCAAGGCAATGAGATTTAGTCCATAAGCAAGAAAGTTCATACTCAATAACCCAGGTATCCTTTTTCAGATAGCAACAGTTCTGTTGATGTTACCAGCCGGCACCTCTGATAAGCGCTCACAGAGTTCTCCGTGTGTGTGTGTGTGTGTGTGGGGAGGGGGGGTTGCGATAGTTAGGTGCAGTTGTTTTTTCCTCAGTTGCTCATGTCCCAGGAGAAATTTGACATCCAGCCCTCCATGGCTGTTTGAGAGTTCAGATTGAGATAAGCATGAATGTTTTTCCCCTGATAGCAAACGGATTCCGGACCGGATCCGTTCCGGATCTACCGTAGGATCCGAAACGGATGCTTAAAACGGATCCGGATCGGAGTCCACTTGCACACCGGATCGGATCCGATTCGGATCCGGATCACAGATCCAGATCGGATATGGTCCGGACCCTATCCGGATCCACTCATTAAAGAGGGTTTTTGGGTACATCCGGATACATCACTTCAGGCAGGCAGTTTAATTTCTGCAGCCTTGAGTCCTCCTGGCGGATGATTTCAACCTTGGCTCTCGACGGAGGCAGTCGCTAGTCCTTTCCTCTCCCGTCCTCCCCCCCCCGTGCTGCCTGCAGCTCCTCAGCAAAGCACCTCGAACGCAAATTAAGATGGATTGGAGGTTTGGGCATTCGATTCTACGAACAAGATTTCTACAGAAGAAACGGCACAAGGGGAGCCAGTCCACCCTCACAGAGTGACGAAGAGGATACGCCATGGATTCCTGTGGGTGTGGATGGTGTGCGTCTCGCTCTCTGTGCTGTGCTCTGTGGAGGTGAAGAATCTGGATTATATTGGATTACGATGGCAGCGCTTTGCTTTTTGGCGTTTGTGGAGCACTGGCCTATCGCAAAAGAGGGAGACTTCAGCAGGACTTAATGCCTGGAGCACCCGACGTCTGGTCTGCGCGGTGACCTCGAGAAATCAGCTGTTTGCGAGCTTATCCAGAGGGTGAACAGATCACCCTCGGATTGGGACTCTGGACGCTGTGGTCAACATCTGAGGTCAGAGCTTGGATCAGTGGAAAAAGTCCCGAATTGGATCACTTGGAACAGAGTCGCCCTTACAGACTGAAGGCTACAGAAATTACAATGTGAGCCTGAAGTGAAAATATTTGTCAATTCTTATCTGACTCCCTTGGAAACAGCCTTGAAAAAGGCTGGATATCTAATTTCTCCTGAGATGTGCTTTACTGTGGACAAAACAGCTGCTCTTGTCTTGTCTGCTACCCCCCCCCCCGGAGAACTTTTCTATGAGCGTTATCGGAGGCATCTGGAATGTCTCATGGACAGAATCCTCCCTGCCTCAGTCTCAACATGCAACATGTAACTGTCTTAAATGTGCTTATTGGTATAGTTTTTACTGTGTCATGCGGTGTCTTGGCAGACAAAATGTGATACATTTTTTTTAATACCAACGCTGTGACCCTCATGGTACTTTCCTTTTTTCACACCTTTGACCTTCATCCCGAGACGGATGAGAGAGGCCGCGCTGAAGAACATGTCATGTGTTCTGAATAAGCAGCAGCTTTACACACTCACTCCCTCTTCAGGATGACTGTGCATACATAATCACGCTGTATTGGTGAAAACTGGTGCAATGTTAATAAAAAGCTCTTGAATCTTGTGGGAACCTTTCCACTGATCCAAGCTATGATTCCTCCTCCAGATGCTGACCACAGCGTCGAGTCCCAAACCCTGCGGGTGGCCTGCGATTCTCAGAGATCGCGTCCACCTTCCGGTTCAGCTCGTAAAGTAGCTGATTTATTGAGGTCACGGCACAGATCAAACTCTCACTTTGACTCGGGAGCTTCAACATGGCATTAATCACCGCTGAAGTCTTCCTCATTTTCCGATAAAGCAGTGCTCCACAAACGCCGAAAAGCAAAGCACCTGCTATCATAAATCCAATTATATACATATCCTCCACGTCTTCCACAGATAGTACTGACAACCACGTCACCTTCCATTCCCCCCAGGAATCCATGATGTATCCCCCAGAATGCGTCTGTGAAGGGCAAGCTGGTTCTCCTGGCCCTTGCCGCTTTGTAGAAAAAATCTTGTCAATAGAGTTGATCGTCCATAAAACCAGATCCATATCAATTTGTATTCGGGAGATGAGTGCTGAGGAGCTGCAGACAGACAAAGAAGCCACGCAGGGCGAGGAAAAGTTGGGGAGGGAAGGAGAGAAGCTGCTGCCTCCACCAGAGCCAGAAGTTTGTATGTTAAAGTGGTTCTGGATCCACTTCCTGTTAAAGTGGTTCTGGATCCACTTCCTGTTAAAGTAGTTCTGGATCCACTTCCTGTTAGAGTGGTTCTGGATCCACTTCCTGTTAGAGTGGTTCTAGAACCACTTCAACAGAAGATCTGGATATTTGGTTTAGGAGTTTTGGGGTTTAGTTGCTGGATCATCTGTGATGGTTTAAACTGGTTCTGGTGTTCTCTGTCCCTCCAGACAGGGCATGGCCGGCTCCGTGAATGTGACGGGGGACGACGTGAAGAAGTTGGACATCCTGTCCAACGACCTGGTGATCAACATGCTGCAGGCGTCCTACAGCACCTGCTGCATGGTGTCTGAGGAGAACAAGGAGCTCATCGTCACACCCAAAGACAAGAGGGTAACGGGAGGTGCTTTACTTTTTACCATACCATACCATACCATACCATTTTATTTATAAAGCACTTTAAACAGGAACAAGTCCACACCAAAGTGCTGGACAAACAAACACGCAACAGGTAACACAGACAATGAAGTACAACACGAAAAACATAAAAACATTGCAGATCATAAATCAAACGATCCAATACAAATCAGCTGGCATTGAAAGCAATGGAGTAGTAGTGAGTTTTTTAAACTTTATTAACTTTGATAAATTATCTGTTCCCAGAGCTGGGGTGGGGACTCCATGTAGGTTGTGAGTCACCAGGTGAGGGTCTTGAAATCACTAGAACACAATAAATATTTGGAAAAATATTGCTATAAGTTTCAATATATGTATCAGTATCAATATTGTGTTGGTGTGTATCAGCATCAGTATTGATCTCAGTATTAGTATTGGTATCTGTATCTGTGTCTGTATCTGTACCAATACTGTATCTGTATCAGTATTGGTATCAATATCAATATCAGTATTGCTTTAGGCATCACTAATGGTATTTGTATTAGTATATTTGCATTGGAGTCTACCAGTATGGGTATCTGTATCAGTACATGTATTGGTATCAATATGATTATTAATATCAGTATCTGTTTTGTGTCAGTAGCAGTATCTAGTACTGTGTATGTATCAGTATCAGTATTACAAAGTAGTTACAGTATCTGTACCAGTATCGGTATTGGTTACAATCTCAGTATTGGTTATAGTATCCGTACCAGTATCAGTATTGTATGTGTATCAGAAATTGTATCAATAGCATTACAAGTATCTATATCAGTATTCTAGAACTGCACCACTCTGGGTGGCTGCATATTGGAGTAGCTCTGTTACATTCATTGTGAGATTTTGCTTTTGGAAACTTTAACTCCTCTTTTTCTGGATGCAAATCACTTATTTTTGGATGATTGTTTCTTCTGGTATCGGATGCTGTGCAGCTGGAAGGATTTTTAATTAAACTTTTTTAGTTTGGGACATTTGTTATGATGCGTAACCATACCAGCCAAGTCTGGGAGGACAGATCAAACAGCATCTGCAGCCAGTTTCTTCGGCTCCGTTGTGGGACGGACCTTTACAAGAGATCCTTCCTGCCTACAGCCATCAGCATCTATAATACTGCATCTCTTAATGAAATGAGGATGAGTTACAACATTTAATTTCCCTTTGGGATTAATAAAGTGTTTTTGAATTTAATTTAATTAGTATCAGTATCGGTTACAGTGTCAGTACCAATATCAGTATTGTATGTGTATCAGAATTTGTATCTATATCATTATCAGTGTCTATATCAGTATTGGTATTGGTATGAATATCTGTATCAGTGTCAGTGTGTATCTTTGTCAGTATCAATATTGGTAGTATTGGTATTGGTATCATTATCAGTATCCAAATCAGTATTGGTTTTAGTACTAGTATCTCTATCTGTACCAGTATCAGTATTGAGAAGGGGTTCAATTATTAGTATCTATATAATTATCAGTATTAGTATCATTAGTAATATCCGTCTTATATTGGTATCCGTGTCTGTATCAGTATTAGTATTGCTATCCACTTGTTTAAATTCCTCCAGTGCACTTTTTTTTTTTAAATAAAGTTTCCAGTAAAATATGAATAAATTCTTGAGGTTAGAAAAACTAATACATTTATTTATTTAAATACTTTTCATAATAAAACTATTCATGGATACAAAAATAAAACAGATTAGCTCATTATTTATAAGGCTCGGACATCTGAAGATTTTATATTAAAACTTTGTATTTTATTTATTAGACTTTGTCCATGTTTGGGTGTAACAGAACTTTGTGTTTCTGCTCTCAGGGGAAGTACGTGGTGTGTTTTGACCCTCTGGACGGATCCAGTAACATCGACTGCTTAGCTTCTATCGGCACCATATTCGCCATCTACAAACGGGTCAGTTTCCCTCTCAAGTCCACAACCAGTGCCTCAGGGGCCCCACGAGGCCCATGGTCTCTCTGCAGCGGCCCTCAGGAGCTTTGACCAAAACTAAATAAATAATATTATTTATTTATTTATTTATTATTTATCTATTTATTTATTTATTTATTTACATGTATTTATTTATTTATTTATTTATTTATTTATTTATTCATTCATTTTATAATAATGAGATACAAAACAATTAACAAATATGTAATTAGAAAGAAAAAAAAATGTATAAAATGAAAGGCAGCAGATGAAGAAAAAATCTTATTAAATCTGCTCCTTATTATCTAATAAACAATTCAAACAACCATATATGGGCAGCACGGTGGCACAACTGGTAGAGCTGCTGCCTCTCAGCGAGAAGGTTGCCGGTTCAAATCCCGGTCCGGGGCCTTTCTGGGTGGAGTTTGCATGTTCAGAGTCAGAGTCAGAGTCAGAGAGAATTTATTGTCATTTGCACCGCATGTAGTACATGTGTTGAAAACGAGATTATGTACACAGGGTGTACACAGGGTCCCAGTTACATGTTCTCCCCGTGCATGCGTGGGTTTCCTCCGGGTACTCCGGTTTCCTCCCACAGACCAAAAAACATGCTTGTTAGGCTGATTGGTGACTCTAAATTGACCCTAGGTGTGAGTGTGAGAGTGGATGGTTGTTTGGTGTGAGTGAGACAGGTCCCTCTTGTAAATGAGTCCCCGTGACTCAACGAGGCTAGCCTGTATAAATAAAGGTTGAATGAATGAATGAATGAATGAATGAATATTCTATAAATAACAAAACAAGATGAATAACTCACTCAATTTTCCAATTCTCATACATTTCTCATTAAAATACATTCATATACAGTATATTTCTTTAACAATTTGATTTTGACCGTCTCTTGAATGCAAACATTGATTTGGCTTCCTTAACATTTGTCTCCAAGTCATTCCATAATCCAACTCCCTGAATTAAGGTAGACCGTCCCTTCAAACTAGTTCTATGCTGTACTGTGGTTTTACAAATAAATCTTTCCCCTTAAGATTGTAACAGCTTGATCTTTTTACAAAATACATTTGGATATTTGAAGGTTGTGTATTATTCTGAGCTCTATACATACATAACTGATAAAATGTTATAATCCACCAAATCATGGAACTTCAGCAATTTCATTTGATAAAATAATACACTTGATGGATGATAGTAATGTTTTCTTGTGATAATTCTTACAACTATTTTCTGCAAAATAAAAATAGGCTTTGTAACTGATTTACACGCTTTCCCCCAAACATTAACACAATAAATTAAATGTGGCACGATAATTGTATTATACAACAAATACAGTGCTTTGTCGTTCAATAGATCCCTGACTCTGTAAAATATTGCAATAGATTTAGATATTTTCATTTTCACAGTTTAAAACCAACCAAAATGGAAACGGCTGTAGTCAATACCTATTTCCAAAAGAGGGAGGAACATAGAGTGACCTATAAGAGTGGAGGAAGGAGTACACAGGTCGACTACATTCTGTGTAGAAGAGGAAACCTGAGGGAGATTGGAGACTGTAAGGTTGTGGCAGGGGAGAGTGTGGCCAGACAGCATCGGATGGTTGTGTGTAGAATGACTGTTGTTGCGAAGAAGAGAAAAAGAGTAAAATCAGAGAAGAAGACCAAATGGTGGAAGCTAAAGAAGGAAGAATGTTGTGAGAAATTCAGAGACGAGCTGTTAAAGGCTCTGGGTGGTAAGAAAGAGCTTCCAAGTGACTGGGCTACTACAGCAACAGTAATTAGAGAGACAGGTAGGAAGGTACTTGGTGTGTCATCTGGACAGAGAATGGATGATAAGGAAACCTGGTGGTGGAATAGTGAAGTGCAGGACGCCATTCAAAGAAAGAGATTAGCCAAGAAGAAATATGACAGTGAGAGGACTGAAGAGAGGAGACAGGAATATAAGGAGATGGGACATAGAGCAAAGAGGGAAGTAGCTAAGGCAAAGCAGAGGGCGTACAATGAGTTGTATGGGAGACTGGACACTAAAGAGGGCGAGAAGGACTTGTACCGATTGGCAAGACAGAGGGATCAGGCTGGAAAGGATGTGCAGCAGGTTAGGCTTATTAAAGATGGGAATGGGAATGTTCTAACAAGTGAGGAGAGTGTGATGGGAAGATGGAAGGATTACTTTGAGGAGCTAATGAATGAAGAGAATGAAAGAGAAAGAAGAGTGGAGGTCATAGAAACTGTGGACCAGGAAGTGGGAAAGATTAGTGAGGGTGAAGTCCGGAAAGCTCTGAAAAGAATGAAGAAGGGGAAGGCAGTAGGACCTGATGACATACCAGTGGAGGTTTGGAAATGTCTCGGAGAGATGGCAGTGAGGTTTTTGACTCAAATATTTAATGGAATATTTGAGGGTGAGAAAATGCCTGAAGAATGGAGAAGAAGTGTGCTGGTGCCCATTTTTAAGAACAAGGGTGATGTACAGAGTTGTAGCAACTACAGGGGAATTAAGTTGATGAGCCACACAATGAAGATCTGGGAGAGAGTTGTGGAAGGAAGGCTTAGACAAGAGGTGACTATCTGTGAGCAGCAGTATGGTTTCATGCCAAGAAAGAGCACCACAGATGCATCTTTGCTTTGAGGATGTTGATAGAGAAGTACAGAGAGGGTCAGAAAGAACTCCATTGTGTGTTTGTGGATTTAGAAAAAGCATATGACAGGGTGCCAAGAGAGGAGGTGTGGTATTGCATGAGGAAATCTGGAGTGGCAGAAAAGTATGTTAGACTGGTACAGGACATGTATGAGGACAGCAGGACATGTATGAGGACAGCAGGACATGTATGAGGACAGCAGGACATGTATGAGGACAGCAGGACATGTATGAGGACAGCAGGACATGTATGAGGACAGCAGGACAGTGGTGAGATGTGCTGTAGGAGTGACAGATAGCTTCAAGGTGGAGGTGGGAGTGCATCAAGGATCGGCTCTGAGCCCCTTCTTGTTTGCTCTGGTGATGGACCGACTAACAGATGAGGTCAGGCAGGAATCCCCATGGACTATGATGTTTGCAGATGACATTGTGATATGTGGTGAGAACAGGGAACAGGTGGAAGAGAACTTGGAGAGGTGGAGGTATGCACTTGAAAGAAGAGGAATGAAAGTCAGCCGTAGTAAGACAGAGTACATGTGTGTGAATGAGAGGGAGGCCAGTGGAACAGTGAGGCTACAAGGAGCAGAGGTCACAAAGGTGCAGGACTTCAAGTACTTGGGGTCCACTGTCCAGGAAAATGGGGAATGTGGTAAAGAGGTGAAGAAGAGAGTCCAGGCAGGATGGAGAAAAGTTTCAGGAGTGATTTGTGACAAAAAGGTGTCAGCAAAGGTCAAAGGAAAAGTTTACAAGACAGTGGTGAGACCAGCTATGTTGTATGGTCTGGAGACAGTGACATTGACAAAAAGACAGGAGAAAGAACTGGAAGTGGCAGAAATGAAGATGCTGAGGTTCTCCTTAGGAGTGACAAGGATGGATAAGATCAGGAATGAGATCATCAGAGGTACAGCACATGTTAAACAACTGGGAGATAAAGTTAGGGAGGCCAGACTGAGATGGTTTGGACATGTCCAGAGGAGGGACAGTGGGTATATTGGTAGAAGGATGTTAGAAATGCAGCTGCCAGGAAAAAGACAAAGAGGAGATATATGGATGCAGTTAGAGAGGACATGAAGGTAGTTGGAGTGAGGACAGAGGATGCAGAGGACAGAGTGAGGTGGAGGAGGATGACTCGCTGTGGCGACCCCTGAAAAGGGAAAAGCCGAAAGAAGAAGAAGAAGAAGAAGACAGTTTAAAACCAACCGTGTCTGATAACTTTGAGAATTAGCAGCAAGAGTTTGTTTCAGACAAAAACTTTGAATAAAATCTGTGTTTTTGTTCTTACGACTGTAAATTTATTTGTTTGGTATTTTTCTTCAAAATAACAATAATAATGTAACAAACTGTATTTATTTAAAATATGTAGTATTGAAACACATACTTTCTGAGTTTAGTTCCAGTTTGAACCTCTGGATGCAGAAGTTTGAGTAAAAAAGGAGCAGAAATGTCTCTTTTGGTTGTAAAAGTCCTGCTCTGACCTCAGAACAGGTGGAAATAATCTGAACTGGCAGCCAGCAGGGGGCGCTGCTGCTCAGAGAATCTGCAGGTTTAAATCCATCCATCCATCCATCCATCCATCCATCCATCCATCCATGCATCCATTATCTTTTACCCGCTTCCTCCTTGAATCAGTTTTAGTTTATTTGAACCAAACTTCTGTTTGAATAATTTCCATTCTTTGTATTCTTTGTTTTAATTTGATCTCCTTGGTGTTTGGTGTGTTCAGGTTTCAGAGGAGGAGCCCACTGAGCAGGATGCCCTGCAGCCTGGGAACACAATGGTGTGTGCCGGCTATGCCCTGTATGGCAGCGCCACCCTGGTGGCCCTCAGCACCGGAGCCGGACTCAACTTCTTCATGCTGGACCCGGTGAGTCCCTGAGGGGCCTATCTAAGAACCTGAGGGCTTCTATGAGTGCTTGAGGGGCCCATCTGACCAAAATCTAAACTTAAGCAGATTTATCTTCACAGAGATCTCCATCAGAATTAATATTTAATAAAAACAAGAAAAGGTTCAGGAAGGATTTTATTTTGAAATATTATGTTTTACTTGTAGTTGTCTTCCCATCATGTCAACATGCTTCTGACTTGAGACAAACCTAAAACTCTTGGGTTTTATGAGAAAACAAACTGATCGATTTATCAAATAATTTATGTCTCAGAGTTCAGGACGGTTTTCACTGACGTACATATTTATTTTTCCCATCAGGCCATCGGCGAGTTCATCCTGACAGAGCGGAACGTGAAGATTAAACCCAAAGGAAAGATCTACAGTCTGAACGAGGGCTACGCCAAATACTTCCACCCCTCCATCAACGAGTACCTCAAACACAAGAAGTACCCCCAGGTGAGACAGGAAGTACCTCCAGGTGAGACCACAGGAAGTACCTCCAGGTGAGACCACAGGAAGTACCTCCAGGTGAGACCACAGGAAGTACCTCCAGGTGAGACA
>JBBPBX010039431.1:0-29892 GCA_038048925.1 Garcialebias charrua
AGCATGCATGTCCAAAAACGCAACTTGAGGTAAGTTTTAATGTTGGATAAGTTTCAAAGTTAGAATTAAATCCTGCTAACACAAAGCATGTTTTTATTCCTAGCTTTAAAGTCAGAGTCAGTCAGTCATAGAGTTTTACTGTCATACACACCACATGTGGTACATGGGGTGGAATGAGATTATGTACACAGGGTCCCAGTTACATCCCACAACAAAATGTAAAAGAAAAACAGTAATAAGGTCTAAGATATGAACTAAGAAAAACATCAACTAAATATACACTAAGCACTAATAGCATCAAAACAATATGCTGAAGTGGATATTAAAGAAGTGGATATTAAAGTGATTAATGGCTTCAAACATCTGCTAAGTTCATGGTAAATGGAGCTTATTTATACAGTATAGCACTTTCCAGCC
Organism: Garcialebias charrua; assembly: GCA_038048925.1. Classification (NCBI taxonomy): domain Eukaryota; kingdom Metazoa; phylum Chordata; class Actinopteri; order Cyprinodontiformes; family Rivulidae; genus Garcialebias; species Garcialebias charrua. The sequence continues at coordinate 418 of JBBPBX010039431.1, forward strand.
CCCTGTGAGGAGCCCCAAAGCACTTTACAATACCAGCCATCCACCCATTCATTCACACATTCACACACCAGTAGTGGTAGCCTACATAAAAAGGTGTGACCTATACACTAGAAAATACGGTACTCACATTTTAGCTGGCTTCAAACTATGAAATGAATTTCCTTCAGAAAATCCATTCCATAGTTTGATTCCCTGCCTTGCAGAGCAGCCGGCAGGGAATCACATGTGGAGATGTTTCAGCAGACATAGACATTCATCATGGATCGGAAATCTCTGCAGATTGTATCGATAGGTAAATTATGCTGGTATAGGAGGCCGAGGCCAATACAGATACCGGATCAGCCCCATCCTTAATTAAAACACAATTAGTTCATCTGCATGAGAAATATGTTAATTAACCAAGTAACTAACTGATTAAATAACAATTCTCTCAGGAATTACATGAACAACATTTCATGGGGTCTGACTGTTTGAAAAAACAATTTGATTGGTTGGTTAGTTCTCTCCACATATTGAACAACCACTGAACCAGTATTTTAGAACCAACATCTATAGTCCAAATTATGATCTAAGGTTTAATTAGTTTGTTTTTAAAGTATTCTTGAGAAATTAGGAGCAAATCATAGATTAGGAACGTGTTCAAAAATTGTTACAGAATATATTTTACAAAATCAAAATTAATTTTATTTGGGTGTTAAAACACCAGTTGCATCTCATGGCCTAAAATAATTATGTTAATATTTTCTGGTAGAAAGTTTCCACTCCTGTGTGGACTCTCATGTGTGAGTTTAAATGGGCTTTCTGACTAAATCTTTGTCCACAAAGTTCACAAGGAAACGGCTTGTCTCCTGTGTGGACTCTCATGTGTATGTTTAAATGGGCTTTCTGACTAAATCTTTGTCCACAAAGTTCACAAGGAAACGGCTTGTCTCCTGTGTGGACTCTCATGTGTCCTATTAAATGGGCTTTCTGACTAAATATTTGTCCACAAAGTTCACAAGAAAACGGCTTGTCTCCTGTGTGGACTCTCATGTGTATATTTAAGTTTCCCTTCCGACTAAATCTTTGTCCACAAAGTTCACAAGGAAATGGCTTGTCTCCTGTGTGAACTCTCATGTGGCTGTTTAAACTTGCCTTCCGACTAAATCTATGTCCACAAAGTTCACATGGACACGGCTTGTCTCCTGTGTGGACTCTCATGTGTGTGTTTAAAAGTGTCTTCTGACTAAATCTCTGTCCACAAAGATCACAAGGAAATGGCTTGTCTCCTGTGTGGACTCTCATGTGTCTGTTTAAATCTGTCTTATGACTAAATCTATGTCCACAAAGTTCACAAGGAAACGGCTTGTCTCCTGTCTGGACTCTCATGTGTATGTTTAAAGCTGCAGTATGTAGCTTTTTTTATGAACATATTTCTTCACTCTGTCACTACCTCCTGACAGACTGATGTTAGCCAGGTAATCTCTGAAAAAAAAAAAAATATTGTCCCCTTGCTTCTCCAGGTGGTAAATAAGCATTTCTAAAAAGAAAAGGTGACCCACCATTTTCCAGCCAATAAAAACAGAGTTTGTAACCAGCCAATAAAAACAGAGCTTGAATTTGAATCAGCCAATAAAAACAGAGCTTGAATTTGAAATTTAACAGACCACAAGGGGGCAGAGCGGGATCAGAATGCTTTGCCTGTTGAAAATATTTCTAAGTGCTGGAGTTCTACAGAAACTGCATACTGTACCTTTAAATTTACCTTCCGACTAAATCTTTGTCCACAAAGTTCACAAGGAAATGGCTTGTCTCCTGTGTGGACTCTCATGTGTATGTTTAAATTTCCCTTCCGACTAAATCTTTGTCCACAAAGTTCACAAGGAAATGGCTTGTCTCCTGTGTGGACTCTCATGTGATTGTTTAAATTTGCCTTCTGACTAAATCTTTGTCCACAAAGATCACAAGGAAATGGCTTGTCTCCTGTGTGGACTCTCATGTGTCTGTTTAATTGTGATTTGAAAGTAAATCTTTTACCACAGTCATCACAGCTTATTGATTTTGGCCTTGCCTGGACTTTCCTGCATGACTCTACATTTTTCTTCTCTCCAACACATTTCTTATTAAGCAGACATCTTGAAGACTTCACTCCTGAATGACTTGTCATGTGTCTTTGAAGAGTCCGGTTACTGACATACTGCTTACCACACTCAGAGCAGCTCAAAGATTTGTTGACGAGTTTTTACCTCTGATTCAGGAGCCCTGCTCTCCTTCCAGTCTTTCATACTGTCTTCACGTTCTGACTCAGAGTCTGATGAGTTCTTTAGCAGAGAGTCAGGACTGGTCATGTCACCATCCTCTTCATTGTCCTCATTAACATCAGTCTTTGAAGAGCTGGAACTGCCTTTGAGAGTCTTTAAATTAGGGTTCCTGGTAAGTTTTTTTTTTTTAAATCCTCCTCACTCTTTAAAGAAACTGTAGTGACCTAAAATCTGATATTGGTCTCCTCCATATTAAGTTGGTCACCCACCAGACTGGTCTAAGGGTCTTTTCTTCCACTTTATGATAAGAGGCTCTGGGTCCTGCTGGTCAACATCAGGCCTTCAGTCTTGAGGAGCTTCTTCTTCTTAATCAGCTCTAAACAGAGGCAGGAACCACTGAAACACATGTACAATAAAGACAATGTTACTTCAACACACACACACACACACACACACACACACACACACACACACACACACACACACACACACACACACACACACACACACACAATTTTACCCTCACAATAACCATCTTCTGTCTGCATATACATTAATCCCAACATATTACTACAAATCTTATTCCAAAAAAGTTGGGACACTAAACAAATTGTGAAAAAAACTGAATGCAATGATGTGGAGATGGCAAATGTCAATATTTTATTCATCATAGAACATAGATGACAGATCAAAAGTTTAATCTGAGTAAATGTAACATTTTAAAGGAAAAATATGTTGATTCAAAATTTCACAGTGTCAACAAATCCCAAAAAAGTTGGGACAAGTAGCAATAAGTGGCTGGAAAAAGGAAATTGAGCATATAACGAACAGCTGGAAGACCAATTAACACTAATTAGGTCAATTGACAACATGATTGGGTATAAAAAGAGCTTCTCAGAGTGTCAGTGTCTCTCAGGCTGTGTCTCCATTCAGGGGCTGCGTCCTCATGAGGACCCAGCCTAGCTGGGCCGAGTAGGCCACGCACTCACAAGACCGGTGGGCTGAGCGAAACTGCTGAAATGGGACGGTCTAGCCTTCAGGTTTGCCGGCCTTGAAGTGGGTGGGGCGTTCTCTTGAAGTGGGTGGGAAGTTCTTGTGTGCGCGCTTGGTGTGTGTGGAAAGAGAAGGGACGCCGCTAAAATATATTAGTTAGCTGAATACATGTATATATATTAGTGTTTCTGAGTTTACTGTTTGTTAAGAACTGATTACAAATCAGCTTATAAGGGGCGATCTGTTAAAACCCAGAGTGGACCTACGAAAAGCAAGTTGTCCAGTAGCTCAATTGGTTAATCAACCTGCGGTTGGCGCAGAGATACTTTTCTCGAAGCTGGTTCGAATCTCACTCGGTACGGTTAAAACTTATTTTACGTTTGTCTTTTATTGGATAAAAAAATGAGGACTGAGATTAAAAGGAAGGAGTTTGTGAAACTCCTTTTTTTTATCCAATAAAAGACAAACGTAAAATAAGTTTTAACCGTACCGAGTGAGATTCGAACCAGCTTCGAGAAAAGTATCTCTGCGCCAACCGCAGGTTGATTAACCAATTGAGCTACTGGACAACTTGCATTTCGTAGGTCCACTCTGGGTTTTAAAAGATTGCCCCTCAGAAAATCCTTGCTACGCACGTGTAAAATAATCTGATTTGTAATCAGTTCTTCAAAAACAGTAAACTCAGAAACACTAATATACTGTATATTCAGCTAACACATTTTTTTTAGTCATTTCTGTAGTAAAATTTTAATGAGATATATTCGAGCTGAGGTTGTTTGAGATGACTAAATAAAGGTTGAATGAATATTCGCGCTGAGGTTGTCCGAACGAGCTGATGACTCAACAACACGCAGCAGCCCCGACCCTGCACGCAGAAAGTCCCCCCCCGCGAAATCTCTGCTGGCGCTATGAATTCTGGGATAGCCTCCGTCTTGAAGGTTCCACGGATGCATCCTTCGATTTTGGCAGGAAGTAGGCCGCAATCCTCTGCCGCATGAGGAGGAGTCTTCGAATTGGGACAGTCCTCCGCGCGGGGCAATGACGTATGCGGCCGACAAATGCGCAATCATGAGGATGCAGCCCCTGAATTGAGACACAGCCTCAGAAGCCAAGATGGTAAGAGGATCACCAATTCCACCATTGTTGTGCAGAAAGATAGTGCAGCAATACCAGAATGGTGTTACCCAGCGTAAAATAGCAAAGACTTTTAAGTTATCATCATCAACCGTGCATCCTACTTCCGCTCTCGGCAAAGCAAGTCGCATATCTTTTTGCTCCTACCCTCCCCTTTTAAACCGAAGGTATCGTCGACGATGCATTTTCACAAGCTATTTTTACATTGCCGTAACTCTGCAACCGTTTGCGCTATCAGAAAAATTTAAACAGTGTTTGAAAGAAAAAAGAGTGCGCTTTTATGCTGTTTTTGCTACAGTTACGGTAGTCACTCTCTCTCGGCTGCAGCCCTGGGGAAAAGCGAGGCTTTTGTCTTCGGCAGAAAGGAATGCAGCGTGAGCAGGCAAACATGAGCTGCAGAGCAGAAACTTTGTCAAAACTAATGTTTTTCAAGGAATAAAAAGACAATAAGGAGATTCCTAGATGATTTGGAGAAGTTTCTTTTTGTTCTTCTGAAGAAAAAGCTGAAAAAACATTTGATCTAATAACTTTTTGAATTTTATTTCTGAATGAATGAGGCTCGCTTGTTACTTGTGGATAATAGTTTTTACTGGGTACACATAATAGGATGTATTTATAGTTTTATTTTATGTTGATTTTAGAATAGTTTATCAAGTCTATAAGATATTCTAATCATCAGTTTGTACTTTGTCTGTGTAGAAGTGCACTATATATGAAAGTCTCAATACAACAGCACCACACCACATTGCTGTGACCAACTCATTCCTGATACACAAGGACCAGTGTGTCACTATGAGAAGTAAGATGATGACCAGAGATTCCAAGAAGAGCTGGCAGCACACCTCCTAGGTGTTCCTCTTCGAAATGAGCCACAAAAAGGAACCTGTAGACCATCTCCAGCCCCATGCAGCAATGATCAGGCAATGTCTCAGAGAGCAAGCATGGGAAGGCGGCGCTGCAAGCACTGAATAAGAAAAGCACAGCCTGGAGTTGTGAGGCCTGTGATGTGGGCTTGTGCCTCAGCTGGAGAGAAACTGCTTCAGGGAATACAAACAAAGGCTCAGGACAATAATAAGAAATGGGGGAGGGGAAAAATCGCCTGTAAATAGTTAGAATTGTTAGTCTGTTTCTTGTTTGTAAAAATATGTGGGAATAAAAAAAACATTGTAAATGTGTTCTATAGTGTTGAAATTGTTAATTTGTGATGCAAAATCTGTACTTCATGTACAAATGCAAATTTTTATTTGCATAAAATCACTAAAATATATTTTCGTTTTTTGTTTTTTAGTGATATTAAACAGTTTTAATAGTGGTTTAGTATCAAGTATAATGTAAAACAATGCCAGATATTGAAAGTTCTACATATTCTGGAAAAATGTGCTGAAGCACTGGGCCATAGGACATTTTCTTCCTATTTTCTAGTGAAAAACAAGTAAAAAATGCCAGGCGGAAATTTGAGGCAATTTGAAGCTTAGGTGTAAAAGGGTTAAGTTTTCCTCCTCCCTGCTTGCTTTTTGTCTCGTCCGTGACTCTTCAGCGCTCACTCGAACCAATTTGCGATGGATTTAATAAATTGGGCTGTTTCCTCTATAGATAAGATTTTTTCCACGAAGCGGACCGGGCCAGGAGAAGCGGTCTGCCCCTCTGACACGCACGCTGTCGGATACATGATGGACTCGTGGGGACAGTGGCAACCTATGTGTTTGACCGTCTTGTCTGTCGAAGACGTGGAAGATTTGTGGATTATTGGGATATTGGTGGCAGCTGCTCTGTTTTTTGGCGTCAGCGGAGCTGTCTGCTACTGGAAGCTCAGGAAGACTTCGGCGGCTATCAGCGCGCTGGCCAAACTTCCTGATCAGCAAGATTCTCTGATCCGGGCTGTGAGCTCCTCATCCCAGCTGTTGTACGAACTGAACCGCACGATGGGAGCGGCGGTAGACCACCGCGGACCTGCGGTGCGCTTTGGAACTCGTTTACAGCCGCCCGGCCTCAATCAGGGCACAGATGGGGGTTCGTAGCTCGGAACCTCATATGATTCGGCGATTTTGGACCTGAACAGCACCTGGACTTGGAAGGCTGCAGTCAAAAAGAACACTGTGGCCTGGATTGAAGATAAACAAAAGAACTATCTAATCTGGTTTCTGCACACGACCTTGAAAAGAAGGCTGTCTGGAAACTATTCTCCTGGAGTGAAGCTGAGAGACCTTGCTGACCCCCCCCCCCAGAGATCTCTGTGGGTGTGCTCGGAGGCGCCAAGCTGAACAACTGCTGAACTGTGCTATCTGAATGTTGCTCACAGACTCTTTGATCTCCTTGCATGTCGTCAAACTGCAACAATGTCTTGTCTGGTTGTGCTTAATGCTGATAGAGTTTTTGGGACTTTATCATAGAGTGTCTTAAGGCAATCTTTGATAGATTCTTTTTTTGAATATCACAAATGATACCTATTGTGTTTTCCTTTTTCCTTATCTTATTGTGGTGGCGCGGTTCCAGACTGCTGCGACTTTCCGTGCGTACGTCCCTCTTCGGATGGTGCGTGCGCCAATTGCAGAACTTTGTACCCTGGTGCAATAAATTGCCAATAAAGATATTCATTCATTCATTCATTCATTCATAACATCATCAAAAGATTCAGAGAATCTGGAACAATCGCTGTGCGTAAGGGTCAAGGCTGTAAAACTCTACTGGATGCTCGTGATCTCCGGGCCCTTAAACGTCACTGCACCTCAAACAGGAATGCCACTGTCAAGGAAATAACAGAATGGGCTCAGGAATACTTCCAGAAAGCATTGTCAGTGAACACAATCCACCGTGCCATCCGCCGTTGCCAGCTGAAACTCTACAGTGCAAAGAGGAAGCCATTTCTAAGCAAGCTCCACAAGCTCAGACGTTTGCACTGGGCCAGGGGTCATTTAAAATGGAGTGTGGCAAAATGGAAGACTGTTCTGTGGTCAGATGAGTCACGATTTGAAGTTCTTTATGGAACACTGGGACGCCATGTCATCCGGACCAGAGAGGACAAGGATAGCCCAAGTTGTTATCAACGCTCCGTTCAGAAGCCTGCATCACTGATGGTATGGGGTTGCATGAGCGCTTGTGGCATGGGCAGCTTGCATGTCTGGAAAGGCACCATTAATGCAGAGAACTATGTTCAGGTTCTAGAACAACATATGCTCCATCTAGACGTCATCTCTTTCAGGGAAGACCCTGCATTTTTCAACAAGATAATGCCAGACCACATTCTGCAGCAATCACAACATCATGGCTACATAGGAGAAGGATCCGGGTACTGAAATGTCCAGTCTGCAGTCCAGGGGCCTCATGTATCAACCGTGCGTGCGCACAAAAACCTTGCGTACGGCACCATCCACTCAAAACCCCGTATGTATCAAAACTGAACTGAACGTGAATATGTGCGCATCCAAGTACATTTCCACGCCAGCCCCATGGCTGGCGTACGCACGTTTCTGTGGTTCTTGTTCCTTTGGCGACACTTACAGGTGATTCAGAGAAACTGAAGCCCCACAGTCTGTGGTTGACTTTAAGAGCGGCTTGAAGACCTTTCTTTTCAACCGAGCATACTCTGCCTCCTCATGATTCTACTTTTGATCATAGCTGATACTGTTGTTGATTTTAATTGTTTTATTATTTGTTTCATTGACATTTAATTCTGTTGCACCTTGTAGCACTTTGAGATTTCCATTGATGAAATGTGCGTTATAAATTGATGTCATCATTATCATTATTATTATTAACTGTTCATGATGTGAAAATGATTAATATTCCCACCAAACACACGATTAACAAGTATTACATCCACATGACGCAGTTAAATAAAGGACGCGCAAAGTTGTGCCAAAAATAAATTCAACAGGAACGGATTCATTCAGCCTTACTGGAGGATATAATAAATAGTGTAACACGCAGAGCATTTATTTATAAACAGATATAATTTTCTGATCTAGGATATGGCTTATCAGCCGTTTTCAGAAATAATCATTTTTCAGTTTGGCACTGCTGCGCTCTGGAGCAACACAGGAGCCGTGCATCACGCGTGCACATGCAGAAGCAGCGATCAAACTGTTCCACAGGAGCTTTCCTGAGGGAGCTGGCAGGCCGATCAGGGCAGTCCAGTCCACACAAAGCCGATTCATGTCCAATGGAATGTCTCATCTATATGATTCCAAAGGCTGAGTGGTCGCGCTTTGGAGCGCGCGCGCACCCTCGCCGGTGTTACACGGCAGCTGGAGGTGATTCATAATCTGCGTTTATTGTAGATTTCTCCAAAATGACACGTGAAAGTACACCATATATAACTTGTAGGAGAGTAAAAGCTTCACAGACAAACAGATTGCGCACAAGGCTGCGGCGCGCGCAGCGTTTGGAGACTCCAACATCACGTCATGTCATGAAAACTCTCCACTGAGACGCACAGACCCGTTTCTTCATATCATCTATTAAATAAACAAAGATCTACCAAACATCTAAGTTCCTCTGTGTTTACAGTAATTATGGTAATAAACTCGTGCGCAAAGTTAATATTTTCACTCAGAATGAATGGATGTGCCGGTTGCGCACCAAAGCAGGGTGCGCGCACACACAAATACCGACACACAATCACTCGTTCTTTGCGTGATGAACACATTTTATTACTATTCTTACTTAGGATTATTTTCCTCACTCATATTATATTAAATTCATTATTTTCCTGAATCTAGAAATCATTTCTGATCGCGCAGGGATCAAACAAACATGTCCTTCACACATGCAGGAAGTAATTTGCATCTGTTTAACATATGTAAATGAAGGCGTGTCAGGGGAGGTGTCTCACGTGCGCTCAGTTCCACGTTAATTGTGATGTACAAAAGGAATGTGCGTGGATTCCGGTGTACGCACAGTTTGATACATCTGGATTTTTTTGTGCGTACACACTTTTCTGGATTTGACCGTACGTCACTTTTCAGTAGGAAATCCACGCAAGTCTTTGTACATGAGGCCCCAGATCTTTCACCTATAGAGAACATTTGGTGCATCATAAAGAGGAAGGTGCAACAAAGAAGGCCCAAGACGATTGAACAGTTAGAGGCCTGTATTAGACATGAATGGGAGAGCATTCCTATTTCTAAACTTGAGAAACTGGTCTCCTCTGTCCCCAGACGTCTGTTGAGTGTTGTAAGAAGAAGGGGGGATGCCACACAGTGGTAAAAATGGACTTGTCCCAACTTTTTTGGGATTTGTTGATGCCATGAAATTTTGAAACATTTTTCCCTTAAAATGATACATTCTCTCAGTTTAAACTTTTGATCTGTGATTTGTGTTCTATTCTGAATAAAATATTAGATGTTGGCACCTCCACATCATTGCATTCAGTTTTTATTCACAATTTGTTTAGTGTCCCAACTTTTTTGGAATCTGGTTTGTAGTTTAAATAATAATATTAACTTTACCCAGTGAAAAGGTGACATTTTAATAAACACCAACAGTGAATTTCAGTGGTGGTGGTGGGGTGGTTACTGTTCTATGATTTAGCGATAGACCTGATCATAACAGAAAATGACCTGGCATCATGCAGCCTTTTTTTTAATTTTTATTATTATAAAAAATAATTCATTCAAAAATATTCACAATTCAATGTATATTGTACATACATACATCAAAGTTTTATAATGTCCGTCATGTAACAAAAATGAATTATTATTAATATATATATTTTTTTTACTTTAGACGTCTGTTATTTCCAATATTCCAAATGATTCAAGTGGTCCAAAGATGTCTTCACACAGTTGCTTGTCCACACAATACAGCAAACCCCCTACTTACGACTCCATCGACCTACGAACAACGGGACCTACGAACGTATCATATTTAATAAAAATATGAAATTACTGTATTAAAGGGGACCACAGATTGCAAAATTCACTTTTTAATGTTTTTGTACTCAACTTTGGGTATTTACTTCATAAAAAAACAGTCCTAAGGCCAAAAAAATGCACCCAGTGGTTTATTTACTATAAGTATATTTATTTATCTTAGATAGAAACGGCCCGATTGCACTTCCTGCGGTTTGTTACGTCACAAACCGCAGCCACAACCCACAGCCACAACCCATCCCAACCTTTGTCCCGCCCCCGTCACCTAGCAACCCCTGGTAATGCTCCACCCACGCGGTTCCTGAGTTCATCTCAGCCTGCACACTAGGTGGCGGTATGCACCTAACAGTTGTTTGCGATCCGCCATAAATCAAATGGAGAAGAAGAAGAACAGTTCATCTCAGCAGAATGGCTCCTAAAGTTAAATGTTGCGTTGTTGGCTGCATTACACAACATGTGTCGATACACACTCTTCCAGTCTCAGAGAGCAGAGATGCGTGGCTTAATTTTATTTTTAATGGCAATGTCCCGGCGACATTACCGAAGAAAGTTGTAGTTTGCGCAGCTCATTTCACAACAGACTCATTTCTCAACTACCAACAGTACCAGGCCGGATTTGCACAAAAACTTCTGCTTAAGGAAGGTGCTGTTCCATCTATTCGTCAAAGTTCAGCAGATGACGCTAGTGTAAGTACCGTATTCGCCGGAGGAAAATACGCTCCGGTGTTTAATCCGCTTTGTCCAATTATTAACAATAAACAAGAAAAAAACATACACAATACGCCTCGGAGTTTAATACGCGTCATCACCACGCGACGCGTCAGCGTCTCATTTGCCCTAATCAAGATGGCGGCGACAGAAGCAAGCGAGTACGAAGATCTTCACAAGGAAACACGGTAAAACAATTATTTCTTTGCGAGAAAAAAAATATTTCTTAGCTGACTTCATAGCAGACGGCTCCTGAGCTTAAAGGGATTGTGACATGACTTTGTAAATTTGAATATTTGCCAGAACATATATATCTTATATCATTGAGCTCTGGTCGTTTTTGCATAATAAATTATAAATATGTTAAATTTTATTCTAAATTATGGTAATGTTTTTCTCTGGTACTTGCTGGGATACGCCCCTAAAATTCTGCGCATTTCCGCAATACGTCATCACCAGTCGTCGTCGCCAGTCATCAACGTCTAAACAGGGAGAAGGCAGAGCCTTGCCCGTTTGTTTGGTGTGTTAACTGCTTGCCATACGGATTCATTTCCTGAAAGATCGCCTCTTGTTTGTGTAACTTGAAAAATGCCGTCACGTTGTAGTGCATTTGTGTGTTCTAATATCAGCAGTGAACAAGTGAGCCTTCACAAATTTCCAAAAGATGACAAACTTTGTCAAGAATGGACCAGACAACGACCGGTGGGTTCCAGGAGTCCTATGTCTGCAGCGACCATTTCACTGCCGATTGTTTTCAGCACCTGGTATAAAAGAATCTTTAGGATTACCATTAAGATTCAGAAGACTTTTAAAACCGGATGCTATTCCTACTATTTTTAAAAGAAAATCTACAGAAGAAAGTCCCACAGGAGCTACCATGTCGAAACAACGCAGGGACCATCGGAAGACTGTCCAGGAGATGAGTAAGTCTTTGTGTAAACATAATCGGAGGTGTGTAGTGTTTTAGATTATAAACTATTTATTTTACGTGAGTTCATGTTGTTTTACTTTATACACTTTGAGTGTATAAAGCCAATTGTCACGGCAGATTATGTTTGTTCGCTGCTAACAAGCTAGTCGAATCAGATAGCTAACACAATAGCCGCGGTACAGGCCACGTTGCTAATGATGTATTTTTAAATTATGTCTGCGCCATCAGGTAACATCTGTAGTTTCCTTCTATTCGGGGAGGGATATTAATGAGAGTTTTGGATGATTTACTGTCTTAAAATGATATATCGCTGACGCGACTGGTAATAAGCCGACATAGCAGCTAACAAACATTAGCCGAGTGTCCGGAGCAAACACGTTGCTAATGATGTATTTTTAAATTATGTCTGCCGATCAGGTAATTCTTTTTATTCGGGGAGGGATATTAATGAGAGTTTTGGATGATTTACTGTCTTAAAATGATATATCGCTGACGCGACTGGTAATAAGCCGACATAGCAGCTAACAAACATTAGCCGAGTGTCCGGAGCAAACACGTTGCTAATGATGTATTTTTAAATTATGTCTGCCGATCAGGTAATTCTTTTTATTCGGGGAGGGATATTAATGAGAGTTTTGGATGATTTACTGTCTTAAAATGATATATCGCTGACGCAACCGGTAATAAGCCGACATAGCAGCTAACAAACATTAGCCGAGTGCCCGGAGCAAACACGTTGCTAATGATGTATTTTTAAATTATGTCTGCCGATCAGGTAATTCTTTTTATTCGGGGAGGGATATTAATGAGAGTTTTGGATGATTTACTGTCTTAAAATGATATATCGCTGACGCAACCGGTAATAAGCCGACATAGCAGCTAACAAACATTAGCCGAGTGCCCGGAGCAAACACGTTGCTAATGATGTATTTTTAAATTATGTCTGCCGATCAGGTAATTCTTTTTATTCGGGGAGGGATATTAATGAGAGTTTTGGATGATTTACTGTCTTAAAATGATATATCGCTGACGCAACCGGTAATAAGCCGACATAGCAGCTAACAAACATTAGCCGAGTGCCCGGAGCAAACACGTTGCTAATGATGTATTTTTAAATTATGTCTGCGCCATCAGGTAACATCTGTAATTTTTTTATTCAGGGAGGGTTTATTAATGCGAGTTTTGGAAGATTTACTGTCTCAAAATGATATCTCAGACGCGATAGGACATGCTCCGCCATTATTATTTAAATGCACGTTGGAGCGTGCCTTCCCGTTGTCACGTTAAGATGACATTTTGCGGAAATGCGCAGATTTTTAGGGGCGTATCCCAGAGAAAACAACTACCATAACTTGGAATAAAAATTTAATATATTTATAATTTATTATGCAAAAACGACCAGAGCTCAATGATATAAGATATATATGTTCTGACAAATATTCAAATTTACAAAATCATGTCACAATACCTTTAAAGAAATGTTCAAATCAGCTGGATTTAAAAAAAAAAAGTTCGCTGAATTTTAGGCAGGCGCCAGGCGGGTCAAACCGGACGCTTTCTTTCTTTAAATTTAGCTAAATAAACAATAAAAAATATATTTCTGAGCTGACTTAATAGTAGACGTACTCCTGAGTTTAACGAAATGTTCAAATAAGCTGGATTTTAAAAAAAAAGTTCGCTGACTTTTATGCAGGCGCCAGGCGGGTCAAACCGGACGCTTTCTTTCTTTAAATTTAGCTAAATAAACGCTTAAAAAATATATTTCTGAGCTGACTTAATAGTAGACGTACTCCTGAGTTTAACGAAATGTTCAAATCAGCTGGATTAAAAAAAAAAAGTTCGCTGACTTTTATGCAGGCGCCAGGCGGGTCAAACCGGACGCTTTGTTTCTTTAAATTTAGCTAAATAAACGCTTAAAAATATATTTCTTACCTCACTATAGCAGACGGGCTCCTGAGCTGAACCAAATGTGAAATCAGCTGGATTTAAAAATCCGCGGTGTGGTTTATGAGTGGTATCTTGCAAACAAAAACAGCTACATCCACAGCAGGGAGCGGGCAGCGACAGTCATCAGTCCGACCAAAGGAGGCTTTTTTCGGACACAGCAAGTAGAAACTTCTGGAAGTGGCCCCTCTTCCTCTTCACTCTCTGAGTCCTCTGCTGGCTGCTGCCTACAGCGCCCGTATAGCGGCCGAAACTGGTACTGCACCATTTTCGCCAAAAATGAAAAACGAAGAATCAGAGCGAAAAATGAGTCTAAAAATATGGGAAAAAATCCATAAATAATACTCTTCGGTGTTTAATACGCTGGACATTCAAATGAGCAAAAATACTGCGTATTATAGTCCAGTTTTTACGGTACAGAGCAGACTGATGTTCATTCATTCATTCATTCAACCTTTATTTATACAGGCTAGCCTCGTTGAGTCACGGGGACTCATTTACAAGAGGGACCTGTCTCACTCACACCAAACAACCATCCACTCTCACACTCACACCTAGGGTCAATTTAGAGTCACCAATCAGCCTAACAAGCATGTTTTTTGGTCTGTGGGAGGAAACCGGAGTACCCGGAGGAAACCCACGCATGCACGGGGAGAACATGCAAACTCCACCCAGAAAGGCCCCGGACCGGGATTTGAACCGGCAACCTTCTCGCTGAGAGGCAACAGCTCTACCAGTTGTGCCACCGTGCTGCCCAATGTCTTTTAAATTATTTATTAGCATTCGGTATGAAGACGTGTTCTTATGCACCTCGATTGTTTAGCTACAGCCTGTGCTAACTGTTTGTGTTCACGGCTTGAACACGATTTAGCGCAGGCTGATTGTTTATGATTAGCTTGTGTTAACTGAGATTTAATGTTCAACCTGTTCAATATTGGTTTCGGCATTGCAAGAAGCAAGAAGTGCCGTTCTGCATGAACAGGATTTGTTGTTTATGAAATGCTAACGCGGAGCAACAGCTAATGCTAAGCCTGTGTACCGCGCGTGTGTTTGTATGTGTCGTGGGGATGCAACAACAAATCGATAAAATTTTACAATTAAAAGCGTTGGCAACGAATTTCATCATCGATTCGTTGTGTCGCGCGATTATGCTTCTTTCACGGCGCCGCGGAGCAGTTTTATTCACCGGTAGAACGTTTTTAAAGCTGGCTGACTGAATAAAGTTTGAAAGAAAAAAAAAACCTGCAGCTTGCTGTGTGTGGCTTGAACAGGCCGAGGAGGGAGGAGGAAACAGAACAAATAATTGTTAGTTGTAGCCCTATAGTGTGTGTTTTCATCTTAATCTGAACGATTGTCTTTACAAAGCTCGTAGTTCTAACACTTTGAGACCTACTATTTTCTACTGATGGTCACAGGATCCTGCTTATCAAAACCATAAAAAGTATTCTGACACTGATTGGTTGAAATTTCGGCAGCTAAGGAATAAATGCACAACTGCCATCAAAGCCGCAAAACGTAACTACTTCTTATCTCAGACCTCCAAAAATCTAAATGATCCAAAAAAATTCTGGAAAACCATTAAATCTCTCTCAGGCACCCCCCAATCATCTGACCTCCCATCACAATTTCTTGTTGACTCTGTTCCTGTGTCAAATAAGCACGAGATCCTGAACTGTTTCAATAAACATTTTGTTGCTTCTAGTTCATTATTTGACACAGTTACAAACGGAAAATCAGCCACTTTATCTAATAATCAAACTTCTACAAATCAAATCCCTTCTACAAGTCAACCATCTGTTAATCACACCTTCTCTTTTTCTCCGTTCTCAGTCAGTGAGGTAAATAAACTGTTAAATGATCTTGATCCAAAAAAATCTGCAGGTCCAGATGAACTTCCACCTTATTTCTTAAGGCTGGCTGCTCATATCATCACAGTCCCTGTGACCCACATCTTTAATCTGTCCATAAGCCAAAACACCATTCCGGATGCTTGGAAAACAGCATTTGTTCTTCCTTTGCTGAAGGGAGGTGACCCCACCTCACTGAACAATTATCGACCGATCTCTAAACTCTGCATCTTAGCCAAGGTTCAAGAAAAACTGATAAACTCCCAGATCAAAAATTATCTGGACTCATTTAACATCTTACCTCTCCATCAATCTGGTTTCAGGAAAAAACACAGCACAACAACTGCTTCTCTGAAGGTTCTGAATGATGTTGTTGAAGCATTGGATGCTAAGGACTATTGTGCTGCACTTTTCTTAGACCTGTCTAAAGCTTTTGACACTGTGGATCATAACATCCTGTGTCATAAGCTCTCAGAAATCGGTTTCTCTGATCACACCATCGGTTGGTTTTCTAACTATCTTTCCAATCGGAGGCAATGTGTTCAACATAACGGTACTTCTTCCAGCTATTTAACAGTTAAAAATGGTGTACCACAAGGCTCAGTTTTAGGACCCACTCTCTTTACAATCTACATAGCTAATGTAGGTCACTGCATCCCTGATGCATCCTTACATTTCTATGCTGATGATACAGTTGTTTACTGCCGAGCTAAAACAGTTGCTAAGGCTTTCCTGTTACTGCAATCTGCTTTTGACATCATCCAGTCAGATTTGTTCCGTCTCAAACTTGTCCTAAATGCTGATAAAACAAAAGGGATGTTTTTTTCAAATAGGAAGGCGGTTCCAGCAGATCCTCCTCTGATTTTTTCTTCAAATGGTGTCCCTATTGAGTTTGTTGATTCCTATAAATATCTGGGTATCCTGATTGATTCACATCTCTCTTTTAAACTCCACGTGGAAAACCTAGTGAAGAAACTGAAAGTTAAACTGGGTTTCTTTTTCAGAAACAGATCATGTCTATCACTGAATGTCAGGAAACGCCTTGTGTCTGTGACTTTCCTTCCCTCCATTGATTACGGTGACATTCTCTACATGAATGCTCCTACAAGCACCCTGCGGATGTTGGATGTTGTCTATCATGGTGCACTAAGATTCATAACTGGTTGTGATTATCGTACCCACCACTGCACCCTGTATTCACTGGTTAACTGGACATCATTAACCTCACGCAGACTCTTCCACTGGTACATTTTCATCTTTAAATCACTTCTTGGTCTGCTGCCCTCATACATCTCCTCCTACATGTCTTTGCGTGAGTGCAGCTACAGTGTGCGCTCTCAGGACATGATTACCTGCAGTGTTCCGTCAGTGAGGACTGAACTTGGAAAAAGGGCCTTCTCCTACTCCGCTCCTGCTTCATGGAATATCTTACAAAAAGATCTGAAGCTCTCGACCTTGACTTCTCTAAATGGTTTTCAGAATCTGTTGGAATCCTGGCAAAAACCAATGCAGATCTGTTCCTGTCTTTGATTTTATACGTCTACCTTATAATGTTTTGCTAGTTTTTTGATACTTTGTAAAAAAAAAAAAAAAAAAACTTTCTTTTGTTTTTTTTTTCTCTCTTTTGTTTTCTATTGTTTATTGTTTGTTTGTTTATTGTTTATTGTTTAAGGAAATTATACCACTGCTGTTCATTGTTCTTTAGTTTTAGCAGGTCGCTTTCGTAAATGAGCCCTTGAGGTTCAAAAGATTTACCTGACTAAATAAAGGTTGAATGAATGAATGAATTCTGAGTGACAAATATGCTAATTATCACTGTCCTCTTCAAATATTTTCTCCATAACATCAGCAGCTATGTAGAGCATGCATATAAATCTTATTTATGTTTTCAGTACAGTGCATAATATCCAAGTGTTGTAGGTCTCCTCAATGCTCACTAATAAATATATAAAAAGCTGAATGTGCTGCATGAGACAGTGTCTCATCTGGCAGTATAGTGGGCCAAGCTCAAAACAATTAGTAATCACTTCTAGGTTGTGTTCACATGTTGTCTTTGCAGAAATATATTGTCAAAATCTTTAGTCCGGCTGTGATATAATTAGTATTTCTTTCAATTTAGATATAATTGTTACGTTAACTAACATCTTTCATTAAATATAACAACATTTTCATTTATCTGTCTGTTATCTTACAGGCTCAAACATCTACAAGAAGAGACGCTGCTTGCCAAACAGAGAATGAGCAAGTTCAACAACGAACTGTGGGTACACGAACTGTGGGTACACAACTATCTCAGAGAACTCTTCAGCCCAACTACAGATCAAAAGGTGTGTAGCTTTGACTTTATTTGACTAAATATCAAATTGTATGTTACTCATAAAATTACTTTTGTATAATAATATTCAACACATATAAAGATTTAAATTCAGCTCAACATACTGTGCACAAGTAACGCGTATATAAGACACCCATTAGTGTTTATCATCATACCTTTTTTAATAGAATAACTATTTTAGCCCGCTTCTTAGAGGGTGAGTTTTTGGCTTTTTCTATATCTCACCAGGTGTCAACGCTACAGTGATAACCAGTGACGCTTGTGTTGGCATGCAAAAAATCCCCTTCTCTGCACATCACACTGTCGTCACGTCTACTCCCATAAAGACAACTGGTCTGGAAGAGCACATGGAAATGGAACTTGAGGGCACTAGCTCAATGTTCATTCCTGAAGAGCTGGACCCAACTTATGATGCTGATGAATCTATCACAGATTTAACCACATCTGCAGACATGTCGTGAGTAAATGATTATCTATTTAGTGAACTTCATATAACATATATCAATTCAAATGTAAATGTCTTTTAAATTTTTATTTTCAGAAACATCACACCAACTACAATACACAATGAGAAAAAATATATTGTGTATGAGACCAACATTTTAGAGTTGTTCAAGGAGTGTCCTGTGTGCAAGCACACATGTACCGTTAACAAGCGACAACGCGGCACATTCATCTCCGTGGTGCAGAACTGCCCCCACTGTGAGTACAGTAGGACCTGGAACAGCCAGCCACTACTACGTAGCACTCCAGCAGGAAATCTTCAACTCTCAGCTGCAGTATATCTCTCTGGAGCATCATTTATAACAATACAAAAGGTATTTCAAATTTTCATACTTTTTAAATTTAATCGGAATTTAAATATCATAATCTTGTGTCAGTTTATAAAATTGACTGATTTTTTTGTGTGTGTGTGTGTGTGTGTGCGCCATCAGGTCTTCAGGGCTTTGCACCTACAACTCTTTGTTTACGAAACTTTTCGTCAACACGCAAGAACTTATATTGAACCTGCTATTATCAGCAAATGGAAGGCATCCCAGAATGACATGCTGCTCCACCTCAGCAAGGAAAATGTCATCCTTGGTGGTGACATGAGAGCAGACTCTCCAGGTTAGTTATATACTAATTAAAGGTGCTATGTGTAACTTTCAGCCGCATGAGTTTTCTCCGCAGGGTGTGCTGGACTCTCCCTTAGAGATAGGGTGAGAAGCTCAGTCATCCGGGAGGGACTCGGAGTAGAGCCGCTGCTTCTCCACATCGAGAGGAGCCAGTTGAGGTGGCTCGGGCATCTGGTTAGGATGCCTCCTGGACGCCTCCCTGGTGAGGTGTTCCGGGCATGTCCCACCGGGAGGAGACCCAGAGGAAGACCCAGGACACGCTGGAGGGACTATGTTTCTCGGCTGGCCTGGGAACGCCTTGGGATTCCCCCAGAGGAGCTGCTCCAAGTGGCTGGGGAGAGGGAAGTCTGGGCCTCCCTACTTAGGCTGCTACCTCCGCGACCCGGCCCCGGATAAGCGGAAGAAAATGGATGGATGGATGGATGGATATGTAACTTTCTGGAGAGCATAGAACTTAGAAATATTTTCAACAGGCAAAGCATTCTCATCCCTCCCCCTCAGAGCCATATATGGCTCTGCCCCCTTGCTCTGCTGAAATTCAAATTCAAGCTCTGTTTTTATTTGCTGGTTACAAACTCTGTTTTTATAGGCTGGTTAAGGACGGGTTACTCTGTGTTTTTATAAATGCTGATAGAGAAGCAAGGGGACTACAGTATAGTTTTTTTCAGAGATTACTTTGTTTTACACCAGTCTGTCAGTAGATGGTGACAGAGTGAAGACATATGATAAAAATATATTGTTAGAAAAGTTACAGACTGCACTACAAAGTTACATAGTGCAGCTTTAATATGTGATGCTTTAATATGTGATGAAGTGTGATAACAGTTTAACTCTGTTTGTATACTTTTAGGTCATTCTGCAAAATTTGGAAGCTATACAATGATGAACATGAGAACCAACACCGTCATCGATATTCAATTAGTTCAGGTGAGTACAAATTAATGTCTCTGTAGGGAGATTTAAAATGCATGGACTTGCATGTGGTAATGCTTTTTAACATACTGGTGTTCTTTCAGAGCAATGAAGTTGGTGGCAGCACTAATATGGAGAAGGAGGGTCTGAAGAGAAGCCTTGCACTATTGGAAGAGCACAAATTGACTATTGACTGCATAGTCACTGACAGACATCCACAGATTCAGAAATTTCTCAGGGAAAGCCAAATCAATCAGTTTTACGATGTCTGGCACATGGAGAAAGGTACCATTGTTTTGATAACAATTCATATACATTGTGTAAACTGTTTAAAAATATGAAAAACAAAAAAACAGAACTGAAAATAAAAAAAATTGTAGATGAAGAGATCTATATAAAATTGTATTTTCTTATATAGGAATTACAAAGAAGCTAGACAAGATAAGTAAGAAAAAAAAATTCGAGAAACTGAAGAAGTGGTTACCAGCCATTAAAAATCACATATACTGGACTGCAGCAACATCCCAAACCGGACCAGAGAGGGTGGCGAAATGGACATCAATTCTAAACCATGTCCGGGATGTCCACGTCCATGAGGACCCTGCCTTCCCCACCTGTCTTCATCCAGTTCGAAAAAGCAAAGACAAGAAAAAATGGCTCACAGCAGGTATCTTTATCAAAAAAACTGAAAATGTAAAATTTTGAATTAAATTTTATCACAGTACTGCTATTGTTTTTTTCAGCAACTCCTACATTTTACCAGCTGGAGAAACTGGTCAGTACAAAAAGGGTCCTAAAGGATGTTGCCAAACTCAGCCCACACCACCAGACATCTGCATTGGAATCTTTTCACAGCGTGATCTTGAGATTTGCTCCTAAAAATGTGGTCTACCCTTTCCTTGGAATGCTTTGCAGGTAAATATTTTTATTTTTTAATATTTTACTCTGAATATATTTTGTCACATTTTTGTTAATTTTGTTCTTATACAGACTCTACCTGGCAGCGCTTCATTTCAATGAAAATGCAGGACGAAAGCAGGCAACAACATCCTCAGGTGATCCGCGTTATCGGAGACATTTTCCCAAGTCCAAGAAGGGCGAGTGTAAGTAAGTAAGTAAGTAAGTAATTTTTATTTATATAGCACATTTCCCAGACATGAGAGTCACAAAGTGCTTCACAGGAGGAAAAATAAAATCATAAAATTATAAAATCACACAAATAAAATCATAAAATCACAGAGATACTATACAGAAATCACAGAGATACTATACAAAAAGGTAAAACATAACTAGCTCTAAAAACAATGTACAAAGTTAACCAAACGCCTGTCTGAAGGCGCATCCTTAAAGGGATTGTGACATGATTTTGTAAATTTGAATATTTGTCAGAACATATATATCTTATATCATTGAGCTCTGGTCGTTTTTGCATAATAAATTATAAATATATTAAATTTTTATTCCAAGTTATGGTAGTCATTTCTCTGGGACACGCCCCTAAAATTCCGTGCATTCCGCAAAACCGTCATTTGACGTACACGTGGGGAGCCGCTGCTCAACGCGCATGTAATTAATAATGGCGGAGCATGTCAACTCAGACGAGTGCAGCATTTCTAGTGTTGATCTAAGCGATTTGTCTTCAGTTTTGGAAGGTCAATTTGGAGTGCAGAGTAAAACCCATAAAAACAGAAGCAACGTTTGGTAAGGGTATAAAAATATTTTTATTTTAGAACTTGGCCTCTTTTTATGAAAAAAAAAATATTTTTTAAATGACACAAAGTATGTACAACATGAGTGAACTGACTGTTTTCTTTATACACAGGTTATGTTGATGACTTGCTCTTTCTGATTATGGGACCAGTCTTTCAAGACCCAGAAACATATCGTGTGGAGATGCTCAAAATACAAGTCCCTCCAGAACTGTCTGCTGAGTACGAACATCCAGAAATGGAAGAGGTGATCAGTAAGTTCGTGTCACGTTTCAATCGATCGGAGGCAGGCGGAAGCCAACATACTCTCCATGGCGGTCAGGATACTCCAGACGAATCCGCAGGACGACACACGAGGGAATGACAACTCTGATCCTGCGTCCAAGATATCCCCAACACCAGCTGACAAAGCTTCTATATGCCATAAACCTATAACGACTGAAAGAAAAAAAATATTTTGTGTAATAAAAAGTGTATTTTGGAAAAATGTGGTGTTTTATTTGTTGCATTTTAGAATACTATTATGCTACACAATAATTGTTCTATGCCCATAAAAATTGAGAAAGATTGAAATCTTTGTTGTGTAGAAAAAAGTAAAAAATGTTGCCCTAGAGGCACTATTGAACCTTGAAAATAATCTAATTACTTCAACGGGATTTGCCTCATTAAATACAACATCAATGTTTTTATAAGAAATGCAATGTCATAAAACTTACTTTTCTATTCCTCTTACATTTAAGCCCCCATAATCTGCTCTCCATATGTTGAAGGCATTTTGTAGAGAATAGACATTCAGGCACACAGGGTCTAAACCAGGATGAAGAGTAATGCACGGAGGTTGTTCATCCAACTGCTGCAGTCGCCGTGTAACCTGTATTGAATATCATAATTTCAGTTTGTTAGAACTATTGTGTTGTTATTGTACTTAATGGTCATTAAATTAAATACATTTTGTATCAACATTACCTGGTTAATCTCCAGACAGCATACATTTTCAACTTCAGTTGGCATGGTCCCACATTTACCACAAAAACACCTACATATAATAAAGGTGAGGTAAGTATTGTAAGTTTATTTGATGAGAAAAATAAGTTTCTTTGATACATATTTTTTTAAAGAAATAATAAATTTGATAGCAAAAATGGCATTTTCAATATCAAATATGACTTTTTGCTATCCAGTATAATGTTAAATGTGATATTTAAAATAACTTATTTCATAACAAATATAAAAACACATTAGATAACAAATATACAATTATTTTTTAACATAAATGATAAATTTAAAAGGAAAATTAAAGTATTTTAGAGATAATCAAACGTAATATTACAAAAACAATTAAATGTAACCACACATAAAGTACCTCATTGTCAATTTTTAAGCAACTGTTAGCCAATATAACGTTGCAAATAAAATAATAGTGTCACACAAATAGCATTACAGTAATTTCGTATTGCAATGTTGACAACATGAGTTTTTAGTCTAAACATGAATCACCATTCAGACAATGCTTGCTGCATCCTTAAAGGGATTGTGACATGATTTTGTAAATTTGAATATTTGTCAGAACATATATATCTTATATCATTGAGCTCTGGTCGTTTTTGCATAATAAATTATAAATATATTAAATTTTTATTCCAAGTTATGGTAGTCATTTCTCTGGGACACGCCCCTAAAATTCCGTGCATTCCGCAAAACCGTCATTTGACGTACACGTGGGGAGCCGCTGCTCAACGCGCATGTAATTAATAATGGCGGAGCATGTCGACTCAGACGAGTGCAGCATTTCTAGTGTTGATCTAAGCGATTTGTCTTCAGTTTTGGAAGGTCAATATAAGCAGTAGAAGTTTTAATCTTGCTCAAATCATTTTATTGTATACTCTATTAATGGAAAACTTATTAACTTTTACGATTCAGCTTTAAAAAAAACGTGCAGGGAGCTTCGTGGCTTTGAGCATGTCCGATTGCGTTTGAGATCTATCATTTTAAGACAGTAAATCATCCAAAGCTCTCATTAATAAACCCTCCATGAATAAAAACACATACTGATGTTACTTGATCGCGCCGACATAATTTAAAAATACCTAAATAGCACTCCGTGTTGACTCGGGTATCTATGCTAATGTCTGTTAGCAAGCAGATGTCGGCAGATAGTCCAGGTCACGTCTGACATATATCTTTTTTAAACAGTAAATCATCCAAAACTCTCATTAATAGACTCTCCCCTAATAAAAACAAACAACAAATCGTACCTGGTCGCGCCGACATAATTTAAAAATACCTAAATAGCACCCGTGTTGACTCGGGAGCTATGCTAATGTCTGTTAGCAAGCAGATGTCGGCAGATAGACCTCACGTCTGACATATATCTTTTTTAAACAGTAAATCATCCAAAACTCTCATTAATAGACTCTCCCCTAATAAAAACAAACAACAGATCGTACCTGATTGCGCCGACATAATTTAAAAATACCTAAATAGCACCCGTGTTGACTCGGGAGCTATGCTAATGTCTGTTAGCAAGCAGATGTCGGCAGATAGACCTCACGTCTGACATATATCTTTTTTAAACAGTAAATCATCCAAAACTCTCATTAATAGACTCTCCCCTAATAAAAACAAACAACAAATCGTACCTGATCACGCCGACATAATTTAAAAATACCTAAATAGCACCCGTGTTGACTCGGGAGCTATGCTAATGTCTGTTAGCAAGCAGATGTCGGCAGATAGACCTCACGTCTGACATATATCTTTTTTAAACAGTAAATCATCCAAAACTCTCATTAATAGACTCTCCCCAAATAAAAACAAACAACAGCTCGTACCTGATAGGCAGTAAGATGGTCGCTGCAGACAAGACTCTCAGTAGGAACCCATCGGTCACAAGTTCTCTGTACTTCCATTCTAGGCAAAGTTTCTCATCTTTTGGGAATTTGTGAAGGCTCACTTGTTCACTGCTGATATTAGAACACCCAAATGCGCTACAACGTGATGGCATTTTTCAAGTTACACCAAAAAAAAAAGAGTCGATCTTTCACCAAACAAAGGGGCAAGCCAGGCTCCGCCTTTTGCCCAGTGCCCACGTGTACGTCACATGAAGATTTGCATAAGTTCACGGGGCGTGTCCCAGAGAATTTATGGTAAAAAATTACCATAAATTGGAATGAAATTTTAATATATTTATAATTTATTATGCAAAAACGACCAGAGCTCAATGATATAAGATATATATGTTCTGACAAATATTCAAATTTACAAAATCATGTCACAATACCTTTAATGGTTGTGCAGGTTGATCCACGTCTTCAGCCTCTGGGTCTGACTCAGGGTCAAATATATACGGCTGTAAGACGGAGCTGCTAGCAGTAGTCATTTCTAAAGTTAAATGCTAACGTGACCCTTTGGAGGGCGGAGTTTATGTAAATAGATTTTAGAAGGGCGTGCACTTCTGAGCTCATTATCATAAACAGCCTGTTTTGAACGGAAGTGAAATCTGGCAGAATTAGAAAGGGGATATTTTATTATCTAAGAATTATTTTGTGTATTAAATTGAATAAACACTGTCTGGTAACCGCAAAGACATACCATAAAATTTTTAAAAATCTATCTGTGGTCCCCTTTAAAGTCAAGTCAACTTTACTTGTAGAGCACATTTAAAACAGAAACTGTTATCAAAGTGCTTAACAACAACAATGGGAGTAAAATTAATGGAAAAGTACAAAACACTAAAGAGAAATGATGTCATCCAACATGCCACTGACCCCCCCGAAAACAAAAACTTTTTGCATCTACACAACTCACGTAAATGACATATTTTAGTTTGAAATCGGCACATTTCTGTGAAAAGCGACTAGTTTACAGGCATGGACTAAACTGAAACTAAAGCAAGGGTTAAATTCATTATTTTATTTTAACAGTTTAATTTTGTGTTCTAACGGGCAGCCGTGGCGTAGTGGTAATGGCAGTCGTCCCCCGATCGGAAGGTTGGAGGTTCGAATCCCGGTTCCCCACACCATGTGTCGTTGTGTCCCTGGGCAAGACACTTAACCCTGAGTTGCTCCCGGTAGGACTGGATGGCGCCTTACATGGCAGTCTGCCGCTACCGGTGTATGAATGTGTGTACGGTATGAATGGGTGGATGGTTGGTATTGTAAAGCGCTTTGGGGCCCCTCATAGGGGACTGGAAACCATTTAATGTTCATGTGTTTAACACAAAAACAAAAAAACATATTTCTTGTGTGAATCTCATTTTTCATTTCATTTATTTATTTATTTAAGTTAGGACAATGCATATTAATCAACATGACAGCAGTAAGCATCAATGTAAATATGCCGGAGTTAGCACAATAGCTAATTTGCATCCGTTGTCCTAAGGCAGGTAAGAATCAGCAGTACACTGTAAAAAATAATTTACAGGTCACATCACAACTAGAGAGACAAACACCCCCATCATTCAGTGCATCATAGCATCCAGCTGAAAAACTGATTTGACACTTTCAGTCTGCAAGACTTCTCCCTCCTGGCTGGGGATGCCCAAAGTCCACAGCAAACTTCACTTTTTCTTCAAAATACCCCCCCTCCAAACTTCCTTTCCTCATCGTGTCTCCACAAAGCAGATCACACTAGTGAAATGGCTCGCCTGTCTTTTTCCACTGTCGTTATAATTATTGCAGAAATCATCTTCAGATCTCCCCCTCCCTCCACACAGCCCCAATTGTCCACCATCAGCAGCTCTTCACACAATTTATATCTGAAAAGGACAAGAAAATCTTGGAACTTGAAAACAAAGTGGATGATATAGAGAGGATTTTGAGACAAGAAAACTTGGTGATATCGGGATTAGAAGTTAAACCTAGATCCTATACTAAAGCCGTTACTGGTATGGATACCACAGAAGATGCAATGCCTCAGGATCTACAATCTCTGGAAGACCAAGTGGTGACTTTCTTACAAGATAAAGATATTAATATTACTCAAGACGATCTATCCATGTGTTACACCTTGCCAAACAAGTCTAACAAAAGCAAACCTGCTATAATTGTTAGATTTGTTAGCAGGAAAATAAGGAATACTGTATTAATGCAAACAAGAAAATTAAGTGGGACTAAGGTCTACATCAATGAACATTTAACTAAAAAGAATAACAATATTGCATGGGCAGCAAGGTTGTTAAAAAAACAAAAGACAATAGTATCAACTTGGACGAGGAATGGTAATGTTTGGATTAGAGTGCAAGAAGGTCAACATGCTAAAATAATAAAGGACGTGAAGGAATTGGATAAATTTGGATAATCTTTTTTTTTTTTTTTTTTCCATTTATAGATGGCCTCCCTTCACACCTTATAGCCATCCTCTCACTCCAATATGTATTTTTTTTTTTTTTTTTTAATAGAGAGAAAGAAAGAAAAGAGAAAGTGAGACAACAAAACAAAACAAAACAACAAAACAACAATTGTCCACAGAAAGAGCACAAGGCAAACACACCAAACCTCCGTCCACAATCCTGCAAAGCACATGACAGAACACAACAACGAAACATACAAGCATAAAGACTGATAATATTCATGACCTTGCAAATATTTCTATAAATACACATACCCATACCTACAAATATATATACAATATACATACATATATATTTATATTCATTTATATACCCATCTACATACATCTACTATACATCCCTGCATCCATTTGTGTGTGGTTGTGAGCATGCATAAGTGAATGAGGTTCCTCCAATAGAACATTTAGTAGCGACTGTGAAGCATCAGAGACCCGTCCCCCCAAAGCCCGAGACAGACGAAGGGGCGATCAAAGCCCAAGACCCCAGGAAGGACCCCGAGCCCAGAGTCCCCAGGACCACCCGAACAGGACGAGCCACTCGTCCACTCCCCAGATCCGACCAAGTGGAAGAACCGGACGAACCCCACCAGGGACCACACACAATGACCCCCCGGGGTCAACAGCGACAATACACAGGCCCCCGCCGGAGCCCGCTGCACCGACGTAGCCCCAGGGCCGGTCACCGAGGCTCGGGCACCGGGGACGCCCATCCCTCAGGTCCAGACCTGACAGGACCAGAGGACCCGAGCCCCACCAGGCAGCCACCAGGCCGAGCTGACAAACGCCCAAGCGCCCAGCCCCAGATAGTGAGGGCCCCAAGCACGCCCGTAGGCAGAGGAACACCCACCAGGGGGCCACGTGGCAGGAGCGCGACACTGGGTAGCCTCAGAAGTATCAGAGAGGGGGCAGTCCAAGTCCCAGCCTGACACTTAAACATTCATACACAGACACACTCATTCAGACCCACCCTCATCCTCACCCTCAGTCACAGAAAGACAAACAATAACGACACGCTCCATTCATAATCCCGATGCACACTCTATACCCCCTAGGTCCAAGACATGTACCTGCTACCTACATGGGGCAGCCCACATCCAAACCCAGGAGGTAGACCCATTCATTCTGGGGTGGAGAGCAGCAGACGTCCAAGATCCGGCACACCCCGCGCCCTGCCGACAGGACAGGACAGGACACCCGAGCCCAAGCAGCCCCAGAGGGAGCCCACTGCCAGCCCCGCCCACGGCGAACCCGCAGGCCCCGAACCCCCCCACTCCCCAGCACAACCCCTGACGGCCCACCCCCAGAATGTCCGCAAGGCAACCAGGGGGGCAAGAGAAAAATAAATAAATAATATATAAATAAATACATAATAAATAAAATTGAAATTAACAAATCAAGACCCCGACACACACACCCCCGTCCCCAAATGTACTGTTGGTGAGTGTTGTTGTAAAGTGTATTTAAAAAGGAAAGAGAAGGAGCAAAGGCTGGCATTATACCAGTTTCCCCTCCACTCCAACTCTAACCCAGGCCCTAATTGTCTAGATGCATAATGTTGAGTGAGCATAGGCATGGGGGCGAGATTGATGTCATCCCGCCACCCATAGCCATAGTGCTCACTCCATTCCCTATATGTGACTTTTATGAAGATGTTTATGAATGAATGTCTAAAGTGTATATAAAATTGAGTCCCAGGTGCTCTTAACAACAGAGATGTAAAACCATTGCAGCACACCCGAGACCCAAATTCCCTACATGTATTAATTTAAGATGAAGAGGGCGGAGGTGCGTGTTGAGGGATGGGGAGAAAAATAACTGCAGGAACAGTGCTCCCACAGCGAGTCAGCTCCCCCGCTGACCCTGCTTACCCCCCAGCTCGCCAAGGTCCACCCAAGGAGCGAGGTAAAGGAAACACCTCTCCGACCGCCAGGACATTGAGCCAAGACCAGAGAGGGACACGGCCCCGAGGGCCGCCAAGGTCCACCCAAGGAGCGAGGTAAAGGAAACACCTCTCCGACCGCCAGGACATTGAGCCAAGACCAGAGAGGGACACGGCCCCGAGGGCCGCCAACAGCAGAACCAACAGCCCACACCCGCCAGGGCCGCCACGACCCCTGCGAACCGCAGTCAGCCCGCCGTCCAAGAGGACACAAAATCCCACATGGACGACACGGCCAAGAGCGCCCGCCCAACCGTCGACAGAGCCAGGAAGCATCAAGAACAGGCCCCAACCGGGGCCCGCACACCGGCCAAGTATAGTCCAAGACCATCATCCAGGACATCCACTTAATCCCCACCCCAGAAGAAATACTATACCCACCCTTCATATTAACAACTTTCAAAACACATAACACATTAGACACCCAGGCTGGGTTTGCCCGCTCC
>JBBPBX010039434.1:0-29889 GCA_038048925.1 Garcialebias charrua
CCGCCCACCGACTCACAACATCCCGAGTTGAGGTCAGCAGCACGCCACCTCCACCATAAATGGTGTTGGTCTCGTACCTCTTTCCCCCCCTGAGACGCCGGATGGTGGACCAGAATCGCCTCGAAGCCGTACGGAAGTCATTCTCCATGGCCTCTCCGAACTCCTCCCACGCCCGAGTTTTTGCCTCAGCAACCACCCGAGCCGCATGCCGCTTGGACTGCCGGTACCTATCAGCTGCTTCCGGGGTCCCACAAGCCAAAAAGGCCCAATAGGACTCCTTCTTCAGCCTGACAGCATCCCTCACTGCCGGTGTCCACCACCGGGTTCGAGGGTTGCCACCACGACAGGCACCAACAACCTTGCGGCCACAGCTCCGATAAGCTGCCTCGACAATAGAGGCGCGGAACACGGCCCACTCGGACTCCATGTCCCCCGCCTCCCTCGGAACGTGTTCAAAGCTCTCCCGGAGGTGGGAGTTAAAGCTCCGTCTTACGGGAGACTCTGCCAGACGTTCCCAGCAGACCCTCACAATACGTTTGGGTCTGCCAGGTCTGACCGGCATCCTCCCCCACCATCGGAGCCAACTCACCACCAGGTAGTGGTCAGTTGACAGCTCCGCCCCTCTCTTCACCCGAGTGTCCAAGACATGCGGCCGCAGATCAGATGAGACGACAACAAAGTCGATCATCGAACTGCGACCTAGGGTGTCCTGGTGCCAAGAGCACATATGGACACCCTTATGCTTAAACATGGTGTTCGTTATGGACAATCCATGACGAGCACAGAAGTCCAATAACAGAACACCACTCTGGTTCAGATCAGGGGGGCCGTTCCTCCCAACCACACCCCTCCAGGTCTCACTGTCATTGCCCACGTGAGCGTTGAAGTCCCCCAGTAGAACAAGGGAGTCCCCAGGAGGCGCACTCTCCAATACCCCCTCCAAGGACTCCAAAAAGGGTGGGTAGTCTGAGCTGCCGTTTGGTGCATAGGCACAAACAACAGTCAGAGCCCGTCCCCCCACACGTAGGCGAAGGGAGGCTACCCTCTCGTTCACCGGGGTGAACCCCAACGTACAGGCACCAAGATGGGGGGCAACCAGTATGCCCACTCCTGCTCGGCGCCTCTCACCAGGGGCAACTCCAGAGTGGAAGAGTGTCCAACCCCTCTCAAGGAAACTGGTTCCAGAGCCAGAGCCATGCGTTGAGGTGAGTCCGACTATTTCTAGTCGGAACCTCTCAACCTCACACACTAGCTCAGGCTCCTTCCCCACCAGAGAGGTGACATTCCATGTCCCAATGGCCAGCTTCTGTAGCCGAGGATCAGACCGCCAGGGTCCCCGCCCTCGGCCACCACCCATCTCACATTGCACCCGACCCCTTTGGCCCCTCCCACAGGTGGTGAGCCCATGGGAAGGGGGACCCACGTCTCCTCTTCGGGCTGTGCCCGGCCGGGCTCCATGGGTAAAAGCCCGGCCACCAGGCGCTCGCCAGCGTGCCCCACCTCCGGGCCTGGCTCCAGAGTGGGGCCCCGGTGACCCGCGTCCGGGCGAGGGAAAACTTAGTCCATTAATTGTACTCATCATAGGGGTTTTTGGGCTGCACTTTGTCTGGTCCCTCACCTAGGACCTGTCTGCCTTGGGTGACCCTTCTAGGGGCATGAAGCCCCTGACAGCATAGCTCCTAGGATCATTGGGACACTCATTAGCTAGTTTGATTCAAAATGGCCGTCTCACCTAAGTAGCTTGTGTTTTGAACCTGCCTTGTATATTGCCTTGTATATTGAACCAAGATGGCGCCCTGATTCAAAATGGCCGCCTTACCTAATGAGCTTGGTTGATTCAAAATGGCCACCTCAACTAATTAGCTAGTTTGATCCAAAATGGCCGCCTCATCTAACTAGCTTGTGTATTGAACCTGCCTTGTATATTGCCTTGTATATTGAACCAAGATGGTGCCCTATGTTACTCAGTTTCTCTGAAAACTCAAGCCCCATTCATTCCCTATGGGAAATTTAGGATTTTTGTTAGCGAAATATTTCGCCATGGTAACTCCGATTGCTTAGAAAAGTAATAGCACACATCTCTGAGTCGGGCCGGTCGTTTTGATATAACTTTTGTGGGGGTGCACGTTACGGTTCGGGCCGTATTAAAGTTGAAAAAGATAACTTTTTCTGGTGTAGAATAATAAGTGGGCAGTAACCAACTAGTTCCTGGATTTGGAGATTCATTACGTCTTTGTTCGCAAATTACGTTGCCATGGTAACTCGAAATGCCAATAAAAGTAATAGCACACATCAGGGGGCCGAGCCGGTCGTTTTGATATAACTTTTGTGGGGGTAGACATTGTGGTTCGGGCCGCATTAACGGTGAACGACAATGTAGACACACGTTCGGGCAGGAGAACAATAGGTGGCTTCCATGCATTTACATGCAATGGCAGCCCCCAATTAGCCTTACTTTTGGCAACAGATGAGCCCTTTGATAGAGGTCTTAGTGGCGCAGGACATTGGCATCATGGCAGGGCACTGCCTGGCATCGTGACACTGATGCTCCAGAAACTGAGGAAAACGGTGGAAGAATAGTTCCCTTAGCAAAAAGAAGTATACTTAAGTTTAATTTATTTAGTATACTCAAGTACAAGTATAAGTATAAAAAGTAAACTTCTCAATGTGTACTTGTAGTATACTCTTAGTATTTAAATTTAATACTTAGTTGTGCTAGATTGAGAAAAATCAAGTTTATTTTAGTATACTTAAAGTATACTAGTAGTACACTTGTTATTAGACTTCCGATGTACTCGTTGTGTACTTATAGTTTATATATTAGTTTATTTTTAGTATACTTATAGTATACTAGTAGTACACTTTTTATTAGACTTCCTGTGTACTTCTAGTTTATATTTTTAGTTTATTGAAGTATACTTAAAGTATACTAGTAGTACACTTTTAATTAGACTTCCAATGTACTTATAGTGTACTTCAAGTTCAAATTTTAGTTTATTGAAGTATACTTAAAAGTATACCACTAGTATACTTTTCTTTATACTCCAAATGCACTTGTTGTTTACTTCTAGTTTACAGTTTAGTTTATCATTTAAGTTAACATTTTTGAATTTCTAAAACTAATACCATGTTGTCATTGTATTTGTTAGGTTACACTTGTAAGTTTGCTTAGTAATACGTGCACAATACTATTTACCGTATATGCTAAAAAATTATTTTCTAAAGTATTCTGAAAGATGTGTTTACAAAGTCATAAAACAAGGTCTTGAGAACTTCAATATTTTTATATAAAATTAAGGTGCAGCTCAAAAACAGTTTACAAAACAGCAGCATTTAAAATGAATCCCTTCCAAGTTTTAAAAATTGAAAGGAAAAGGTGCACATTTGCATTTCAAGGTGTAAACATAAAGTCCAGGGGCCTCATGTATCAACCATGCGTGCGCACAAAAACATTGCGCACGTCACTTTCCACGCAAAGTGGCGTATGTATCAAATCTGATATGAACGGGAATACCTGCGCTTCCACGTACAAATCCACGGATGCTCCCCTGCTTGCGTACGCACGTTTCTGTGGTTATATTTCCTTTGGCGACACTTACAGGTGTTTCAGAGAAACTGAAGCCCCACAGTCTGTGGTTGACTTTAAGAGCGGCTTGAAGACCTTTCTTTTCAACCGAGCATACTTTACTCCTCATGATTCTACTTTTGATCTTAGTTGATACTGTTGTTGATTTTAATTGTTTTATTATTTGTCTTATTGACATTCAAATATGTTGCACCTTGTAGCACTTTGAGATTTCCATTAATGAAAAGTGCGTTATAAATTGAATTCATAATTATTATTATTATTATTATTATTATTAACTGTTCATGATGTGAAAATGATTAATATTCCCTCCAAACACACGATTAACAAGTATTACATCCACATGACGCAGTGAAATAAAGCACGCGCAAAGTTGTGCCAAAAATAAATTTAACAGGAACGGATTCATTCAGCCTTACTGGAGGTTATAATAAATAGTGTAACACGCAGAGCATTTATTTAGAAACAGATATAATTTTCCGATCTAGGATATGGCTTATCAGCCGTTTTCAGAAATAATAATTTTTCAGTTTGGCACTGCTGCGCTCTGGGGAGCCGTGCATCACGCGTGCATACAGAAGCAGCGGTCAAACTGTTCCCGAGCTATGAGGGAGCTGCAGGTCGATCGGGACTGCAGTCCAGTCCACACAAAGCCGGATCATGTCCAATAGAATGGTCTCATCCATATGTTTCCAAAGGCTGAGTGGTCGCGCTTTGGAGCGCGCGCGCACCCTCACCGGTGTCGACACGGCAGCTGGAGGTGTTTCATTATCTGCGTTTATTGTAGATTCCCCCAAAATGACACGTGAAAGTACACCTTGTTATATAACTTGTAGGAGAGTAAAAGCTTCACAGACAGACTGCGCACAGGGCTGCGGAGGGAGCAGCGTCTGGAGACGCCAACATCACGTCATGTCATGAAATGTCTCCACCAAGACGCACAGACTCGTTTCTTCACATCATCTACATAAACAAAGATCTATGTTCTAGCAAACATCCAAGTAAGTTCCTCTGTGTTTACAGTAATTATGGTAATAAACTCGTGCGCAAAGTTAATATTTCCACACAGAATGAATGAATGAGCCGGTTCGCGCACCACAGCAGGGTGCGCATACCGACACACAATCACTCGTTCTTTGCATGATGAACACATTTTATTACTATTCTTACTTAGGATGTTTGTCCTCACTCATATTATATTGAATTCATTATTTTCCTGAATCTAGAAATCATTTCTGATCGCGCAGGGATCAAACAAACATGTCCTTCACACATGCAGGAAGTAATTTGCATCTGTTTAACATATGTAAATGAAGGCGTGTCAGGGGAGGTGTCTCACGTGCGCTCAGTTCCACGTCAATTGTGTTGTACATAAGGAATGTGCGTGGATTCAGGTGTACGCACAGTTTGATAATTCTGGATTTTTTTGTGCGTGGACACTTTTCTGGATTTGTCCGTACGTGACTTTTCAGTAAGAAATCTACGCAAGTCTTTGTACATGAGGCCCCAGAACACAATGTAAAAATGTGTGCATTTGCTTAAACAAAGCAAAAATAGTGTCTCCAACTGGAAACTGAAGCCTTTCTTTTTCAGAAGGCATCTTTCACATCTTTGGGGGGAAAAAAAGAAGAAAAAAAAATTCTTCACCGGTAGTTGTTTGGCATAGTTTATGTTGTTGCATTTTTTTCTTATGGCTCTTCGCACATCTTGCATGGTGATGTCAGGGAACTTTGCCTTGGTGTAGACTGAATGAAAAAAAAAATAATAATTACTCCAATGTTATACCATTGTATCATCAGTGTAATTACTCTCACATCAAACATTTCTTTAAAATAGGTATCTAGGTTTCACCAGTGATAAACAATAAATTAGTATTAAAGGTGCAGTCTGCAGTTTCTGTAGAACGCAGCACTTAGAAAAATTTTCAACAGGCAAAGCATCCTGATCCCCCCCCCTCAGAGCCATATATGGCTCTGCTCCCCCTTGCTCTGCTGAAATTCAAATTAAAGCTCTGTTTTTATTGGCTGATTCAAATTCAAGCTCTGTTTTTATTGGCTGGTTAACGGCGGGTCACTGTGGCTTTTTAGAAATGCTTTTAGTAACACCTGGAGAAGCAAGGGGACTATAGTTTTTTCTCAGATTACTTTGTCTAACATCAGTCTGTCAGTAGATAGTGACAGAGTGAAGAAATATGTTAAAATATATTTTTAGAAAACTTACAAACTGCACTACAGAAACTGCAGACTGCACCTTTAAAGGGAACCACAATTACTTTTAACATTTGACTTTATTTGATAAACTTTTATTTTAACTGTAGAAATACTGTAGGGTGGTTTAGTTTAGTAAATTTTTTAAATATATTTTAACATGGACAGAGCCATTTTATTTACAAGCAAAGCATACTTTGTAAATGACGCACATAGGTTATCGGCTTTATCCACCCTGAAGCTTATTCTTGGACAATATCTGATGATCAGCTCTTTTAAATGAACCCAGAGCGCTGACAGAGAGGAGAATGTAGAAACGAGTCAGGCTGAAGCTGAAAATGTGGCTGGAGGACAACAGAGCTGCTTCATGGAAGAAGCACCTCAGCTGCAGCTTCAGCCTGACTCGTTTCTACATTCTCCTCTCTGTCAGCGCGCTCTGGGTTCATTTCAAAGAGATATTGTCCAAGATTACCGTAAGTTTCAGGGTGGATAAAGCTGATAACCTACGTGCGTCATTTACACAGTACGCTTTGCGTGTAAATAAAATGGCTCTGTCCATGTTAAAATATATTTAAAATTTTACTAAACTAAACACGCTACAGTAGGGGTGCACCGATTTCAATTTTCTGGCCGATCACCGATCACTGATTTTTAGAAAGTCTGACCTGCCGATTCCGATTTTGGCCGAGACCAATTTTCAGGTGTTAAAAGGTCAAAATGCACCCTAAATTTTCATGATTTTCCGACCTTTGCGGAGGCAGGATAAAATCGGTGGATAAAATCGGCTTCTCATTTAAAGATCGGTCGATCACCGATCTCCCCAAATTAAGGAAATCGGGGCCGATCGATTGGCCGGCCGATTTATCGGTGCATCCCTACCCTACAGTATTTTTAGTCATTATTTTACAGTTAAAATAAAAGTTTATCAATTAAAGGTGCAGTCTGCAAACAGCGCACGTCTTGCTTATTTGACAAAACAAATACATTTTGTCTGTATAATAAGGACTCGAGTGATCATGTTGGAGCAACTTACCATTGTCTCCTCATAGTCATCTGCCTTTGGATTGACACAAACGACCATCCTGTCCTTTCCTTCCCCATCAAAGTAGTTTTTAAACAGATGGGTTACTTTTGAATCTCTGTAGGGGACCATCTATAAACAGAAATCTAACATGAACTACACAGTTTATCTGAACGTAAGTGGTGTTCATCTTTAGGCTGAAAACAAACCTTGTTTGTGCCACACGTCTGGTTTTCTCTGAGTATTTCGATGCAGGTCCGCAGATTCAGCAACGACTGATTAATGTTACCTGTAAAGTAAAATGATATTACCGGTAGGTTAAGTGAAACAAAAGTTGAGAGTAAAATCAGATCCTGCTGTTGGATAACAAACCTGCTTCACGTATCCGTGTGCCCTTTCCCCCGGTCCTGCCAATGCGCTCACTCCCTGCCAAGTCCACCAGGCACAGCTGACTAACTGTAACCTGGTTCTTATCCTGACGAATCAAAAAGTGACAAAACTGAATTGTGAAAACTGTAATTCATCTCAGTTGGTACTACGACTGTGGTTCCAGCTGACCTGGAGAATGTCACCATCGGCATCAAGAGGAGCCTGAGCCAGCTTGATGATGAACACGCTGTGTGAGCGACTCGACTCCCTGTTTAACCGAGTGTTTGCAACCTTCCTCTTCTTTTGACCTGGAGAGAGATAAAAATATATCACCACAAAAAAACATTAAAAAAAAGAAACAGCATAATAATTCATTCTACAGTTTCAACTCTTCCAATTTATGGCATCAAGCTGATCCTTTCGCATACCATCAAGGGGTATCATATCACTTCTTATCTATCATTTTTGTGTGCAATCAAAAGATGTAGAAATAAATTGTATTGTAATGTTTCCCCAAATGGATCAATAACGTACAGTATCCATGCATTCAGTTAATTACCGTGTCATCAGGGTCAGACAACACTTGAACAGAGATGGGTGGAGCAACAAGTGTACAGTTGGTGTTGAGTGGATGGAAGCAACGCTGAGATCCGATCGCCACATCTTTCAACTGTTTCACAACTGCTGGAAGCTCTGTAAAAGAAAAAAACAAACAAGGGCAAAAGAACAAAAATTGTGAGTCACTATAGTTTTTTGATACCATTCAAAATTTACATTAGTCATTTGTGCAATGAAGAGCTGAGATATAAATAAGGAGGAACAGGTAGGAGTCTGATCTAAAGAATAAATATAACATTCAAACAAGGCGTTCTCCATTTCCACATTTGGTTTTAAAAATAAATGTCTCATCACTTGCTTCACTCAAACTACTTGCTAGAAATTACCTCTCAAGGCGTCTAATATCAGTTTTCCTTCAGCCCGTTTTCTGCCTGTAGCAGTCACAAAAACAGTAATGTTGCAGAAATACGTATTTCAAGTAAATTAGTATTTCAGCCTGGCTGCGGTTATTGTTCTGCTGGCTAGTAGCGCATGTGTGTTCACAGAGATGCGACGCAAACATTCTCGAAGTCGACGTGATGTCACGCATCACGTGATTTCAACATCAGGTTGCGTTGTGGGGGTAAACTGCGGTTCAGACCATTGGAATTCGTTTTGTTCAGAGGCTCTGGTTTTGTTTGCTAGTAAAGTCGAATCGAATATTTTTGTGTAGCACACATCTTTGGAAGGATGTCTTATGAATACGAAGACAGTTTACTACCAGAGATGCGCGACAGCGGGACAGTATGAAACTGAAACTGTCTGGACTCCAAAAATGTCCGTATAAACTACCGGTTGATATGTGGGTAAATAATAATAATATATACAGTATTTGTACCTCTTTATTTTATCTTTTTTAATGTTCTGATTTATTTGCACAACGGGAGCTGCAAAATTATTTTATTGTTCATTATCTAACAGCAGTTAAGACTTATAAACACACATGGTTAACTTGCAAACACTGTGGTTATGTGCAATAAGGTTATGTGCAATAATGGCCACCTGACTTTTTGATATGGCTGATACTGTTGTTTTTACTGTATTTTTTATCTATTTTTATTCAATTTTTACCTCTGTATTTTATCTTTCTTAATGTTCTGATGTATTTGCACAACGGGAGCTGCAAAATTATGTCGTTCATTGTCTGTGGACCGCACAATGAAAGACTGCAGTGTATTTTTCAGTGCAACAATAACAATAAAAATTGTTTTCTCTAATTGTTGGTTCTTTATCATCTTGTTTGTTAGCTGTTGTATACAAGCAAAAGTTAATTAAGTCTCACAGTGTTGCAGAACAAGTATGTTTGTCAAAGTCTGAAGCAAAGACGCACATTCAATACTGTTAATGACACCTATACTTTAAGCTTGTTTAAACTTCATGTCAGTGGTAGAACTAATATTTTTAAAAGTTTTTCATACTGAAACTGAATATGCAAAAATGTTCACATAAAAAAGGAAAACAGCACAACATAAATGATGGTTTCGTCCTATTTTTAATGTTTATTACTCATTGTATTAAAGACAGACAATTTTTTTTTCATAATTTGTATCCTATCTAAGCATTTCAGTTTTAAAACAGCTCTTTCACATGCCACCGAAAATACAAATCAAATCAAAGGATTGCAGAAGAATAAAAAATATTATGACACTATTTTCAGAAAGTATTACTTTCTACAATAATTATCAAATAAACAAACTAAAATTTGAACTTTACAAATGAAACACTATCATACCATATACCAGTGACGTGCGGTCAGGGGATGCAAGTGAGGCCGTGCCTCCCCTGTCATCATGGAGAAAAAAAAAGAAAAAAAATGTAATTATTGTATTTATCCTTTGATTTGTATTATAAACTTATTTTACTTAACACTAAACCAGTTTTAAGTTATTTTTTAATCAAAATCACCAATTTTTTCTTATTTTTCTTTAAATACTGTAACGTGTTTTTTTTTTTGATGATCATAAACGTTTGTGAGTTGCTGATCGCGGCGCGCCGCACTGCTGCTCGTAGCTTCTGTAGCAGAGGAGGAGGAGGAGGAGGAGGGGCTATGCCCAGTGCCCACTCAGCAACACCTGCTCCGCACCGTTGAAGGAGGGAGCGTGACAGATCAGTGATCATAAACGTTTGTGAGTTGCTGATCGCGGCGCGCCGCACTGCTGCTCGTAGCTTCTGTAGCAGAGGAGGAGGAGGAGGGGCTATGCCCGCCCCACTCAGCAACACCTGCTCCGCACCGTTGAAGGAGGGAGCGTGACAGATTGGATATTAGCTATAATTTTGCAATGGAGGAGTACATTAGTAAACTAAAACAATTTTCTCAATTGGATTTTCAGTCCAAGCAGGAAGTATTATTAAAAGGACGACCAACACCGGAGCTAAAAGGTCTTCTTCAGACTACGGGACATAAAGGTAAAAGAAAACAGAGAAATTTTAAAATATCTGATCAAAGCCACCTGCTTCCTCCTAGCAAAGCAGCAGCTAGCTTTTCGTGGAAATGATGAAAGTGCAGGCTCTGCCAATCGTGGCAACTATGTTGAATTATTGCATGTTTTAGCTGAAAATAATGACAGGCTAGCTAGACATCTGGAGACATCTACTGTATTTTCTGGCTTGTCTAACAGAATACAGAATGATTTAATCGAAGCGGTCGGTGATGTAATCAGGAATGACATTAAAAATGAAATCAGTGCAGCCCCATTTCAGTGGGGTGTGGGTTTGTGTTGTTGTTTGTTGTTAGCTGGACTCACCATTGTTTGTTTGTATGTGTAAAGATTGCTGATATGAAATTTTAAACACAACCTGTTAACTGCTTCCAATCAAATGGCGAATACACTACTCTGTAGGGTTCATGTATATAAGATCTGACTGTGATGAAGTCAGTGTGCCTCACCAGCCATGAACCTCACCGCACGTCACTGGGGGTCGTACTGAGACTGTCTGTATCGATAGGCTTAAACCAGCTCATGTTATGTTAGATGATCAGGTTGTTACGGCCCAGGCTCCTCGCAGGGGCAGACCTCCATCCACATTGCTAACGGACTGCTGTCCTCCTTCCAGAGACTCTCAACGACCATGGAGCCCGAATCTTCTGCAGCCCCTCCTCGTAGCCCTCCGCTTCATCAGACTGGTTCTGCAGGGCCCAGGTTCAGCCGTTCTGGTCGTTTGATCAAACCTAAAATGCTGGACTAGTGATGGACCTTACTGGGTGTTCTGGGGGGGCGTGTGTGGTGGACCACTAGGGGGCTCTACTCACACCCAGTGGACCGAATGTGTTACAGGATGTTTTATTGTGAAAGGTCCAGAGGACCGGATGTTGTATGGTGAGAGGTTTGATATATAAGGCGGTGTTGGGTGCTTCCCGCCAGTTTTAGTAGGAGTTGATTAAAGTGAAGAACTGCATCCCGTCGTCTGTGTCGTCTCTTCACCGCCTCCTACAATGGCTCCAAATGTATGGAGCTAACATGCCAACAGGCCTTACTGTAAACAGTTTGAACCGCCTGAAGCTGCAGAGCTCGGAGGGGCAATGAGCTAACATGCTAACAGACGGAGGAAGAATTCACCAGCTACCAGTAAGAAATTAACAAATTTTGTTCCTTTCATTATGGCTCCAAATGTACTGTATGTTTTTTGATAATTATGTACTGTGTTAGGATAGGCGAAGTGCTTGGTAACTGTACATGTATATGGGACGGCCAGTGTGTATGTTTTTCGACTTACGGCGATTTTGAGTTAGGCTACGAACGGACGTAGGAACGGAACTCGTTCGTAAGTAGGGGACTACCTGTATCTAGCTTCTAAATTTTTTACTCACCAGCTCTGCAGAACAGTGGCGGCTCGGTTCTGCCCTGACTTGATTCTTTTTCGGTGGACCTACGCTGCCGGTTCTGGTCGGCTCGCTGGTTCAGGGCTCTAGAGAGACCAGACTTACGACGGCGCGTCCCTGCTCTTTAGTCCTTGTGAGGCGGCTACCAGCTCTTGGGTTCACCGATGGGTCTGGAGGTCTGTTTCCGTGCAGCTCTCTGAATCCGCTGGATGCCAAAGTCACCATAAATGACTGACCTTTTTTCTGATCAGATCAAAACTTTTCCTCTAGTATTTCAGCAGAAGGTAACGGGGCTTCTGGGTGGGGTACTGTTGGCTTCTGGGAAATGCAGTCCTTATGAGCAGCAATAATATGCTGTACAGGTAGTCCTCGACTTACGAACGAGTTCCGTAACACTAAATTGTCTTAAGTCGGAGCACATAAAAAAAACATTTTTTATAAATAAATGTACAGTACTGTACAGTTACCAAGCACTTAGCCTATCCTAACACAGTTTTTAAAGATGAAGGAGTGAGTTGAATTGTCTCCCTTTCACATAAAGGGAGCTAGCTCCCTTTATGGGAATGGAGCCTGCTAGGGAGGAGGGAGACAATTCAACTCACTTCTTTAAAAACTGTGTTAGGATAGGCTAAGTGCTTGGTAACTGTACAGTACTGTACATTTATTTATTTAAATTAAAAAATAAATAAATAAAAAATTTTTAGATGCGTGACGCAAGTCTGAAATGTCGTAAGTCGAGGACTACCTGTACTGTATATGCTTATTGAAAGAGAACTACAAAAGGGCGGCGCCTGTCCGAAGTATTTTATTTTTTCATTAAAC
Organism: Garcialebias charrua; assembly: GCA_038048925.1. Classification (NCBI taxonomy): domain Eukaryota; kingdom Metazoa; phylum Chordata; class Actinopteri; order Cyprinodontiformes; family Rivulidae; genus Garcialebias; species Garcialebias charrua. The sequence continues at coordinate 12,423 of JBBPBX010039434.1, forward strand.
TTGTTACTGTACGGCATCCTGCACTGTCCCAATCATAGACCATCATGTGCGTACAATTTTTTTTCCCTCATGTGAAAAAACCGCAAAGAGCGAATCCGCGAAAATCGAAACGTTGAGTAGCGAGGGACTACTGTATAATGAATTAAAAGTGTAGACTGTTATATTTGATATCGGAGACATTTTATTAATGGCGGTGACAAATGTCAGAGGTAACATCAGTGACTGAAAAGCTCACAGCAAACTGATCACAGAGAAAAGAAGGTTCTGCACAAAAGAAAGATCCATTCTGCTTCGTAAGGTGGCTGCAGTAAACCACTGAGCTTCAACATGTCTGCTGTCACACATCCACACAAAATGTTCCAGCCATTCCTCCTTTAATATTAAAAAGTCTGTCATGAAGGAGTTCTTCACTTGCTCATCTCCATCTCCTTCTGGATTTCCTCGTGGATCTCCTCCTCCAGTTGGGTCGTGTCGTACTCCTTGAGCATGTCGTACTCGAGCCAAGGTTGCGCAAACTTTTCAACTTTCTCCTCCTGTCTAGGTGTCAGCTTGAATTGGGCGCCCTGAATGTTGAACTTGGGCCATTCCCAGGATTTGGACCATGGTTTGGGACGCATTACGACTTTACGCTGTAAACAGACAGTTTTTAAAGGTACGTTTTACTACTGGGTGTTTACATATGAAAACAAACATCACTTATTGGCACTACAACAAACTAACATATTTTTAATGACAGCTGTCACAAACATGTGCATGCTTCACTACAAGTAAAAAACAAACAAACAAGATCTTTAATAATTTAAAGAAATGTACACTGAGGAAAATAAGTATTTGAACACACTGCGACTTTGCAAGTTCTCCCACTTAGAAATCATGGAGGGGTCTGAAATTATCATCTTAGGCGCATGTCCATTGTAAGAGACATCTAAAAAAATATATTTCCAGAAATCACAATGTATGATTTAAAAAATATATATTGAGTGGTACTGCTGCAAATAAGTATTTGAACACCTGAATCAATGTTAATATTTGTTACAGTAGCCTTTGTTTGCAGTTACAGAGGTCAAAGGTTTCCTGTAGTTTGTCACCAGGTTTGCAGCAGCAGGATTTTGGTCCATTCCTTCACACAGATCTTCTCTAGATCAGCCAGGTTTCTGGGCAGTCGCTGAGTTTGAGCTCCTCCAAAGATTTTCTATAGGGTTTAGGTCTGGAGACTGGCTAGGCCACTCCAGAATCTTGATCTCTTCTTACGGAGCCACTCCTTGGTTCTCCTGGCTGTGTGCTTCAGGTCATTGTGATGTTGGAAGACCCAGCCACGACCCATCTTCAATGCTCTGACTGAGGGAAGGAGGTTGTTCCACAAAATCTCACAATACATGGCCCTGGTCATCCTCTCCTTAATACAGTGCAGTCGTCCTGTCCCATGTGCAGAAAAACACCCCAAAGCATGATGCTTCCACCCCCATGCTTCACAGTAGGGATGGTGTTTTTGGGATGGTACTCGTCATTCTTCGTCCTCCAAACACGGCGAGTGGAATTAAGAGCAAAAAGTTATATTTTGGTCTCATCTGACCACATAACTTTCTCCCATGACTCCTCTGGATCACCCAAATGGTCATGGACAAACTTAAGACGGGCCTGGACGTGTGCTGGTTTAAGCAGGGGACCCTTCCGTGCCATGCATGATTTTAATCTATGACGCCTCAGTGTATTACCACAGTAACCTTGGAAACAGTGGTCCCAACTCGCTTCAGGTCATTGACCAGCTCCTCCCGTGGAGTTCTGGGCTGATTCCTGACCTCTTAGGATCATTGATACACCACGAGGTGAGATGTTACATGGAGCCTCAGCCCGAGGGAGGTTGACAGTCATGTTTAGCTTCTTCCATTTTCCAATAATTGCTCCAACAGTTGATCTTTTTTCATCAAGCTGCTTGGCAATTGCCCCGTAGCCCTTTCCAGCCTTGTGGACGTCTACAATTTTGTCGCTGGTGTCTTTGGACAGCTCTTTGGTCTTAGCCATGTTAGTAGTTGGAGTCTTACGGTGTGGACAGGTGTTTTTATGCAGCTAACGACCTCAAACAGGTGCTTCTAATTTAGAATAGTAAGTGGAGTGGAGGCGGACTAACAGGCCTTTGAAGGCCAGAATTGTTGCTGATTGGCAGGTGTTCAAATACTTATTTACAGCAGTAACACACAAATGAATTATTTTAAAAACCATACTTTGTGATTTCCTGATTTTTTATATTTTTTTAGATGATGTTTCTCACAGTGGACATGCACCTATGATGAACATTTCAGACCCCTCCATGATTTCTAAGTGGGAGAACTTGCAAAGTAGCAGGGTGTTCAAATACTTATTTTCCTCACTGTAAATATCCGCAATAAATGTAGCTATATTTGGCAGCACCTTGAACGCCTCACCTTGTTCACAGGCACATCTCCAATAAGAGAGAAGGGCACAGGCTTCATTTCTGGGTCCACTGTGCTGTACTCAGGCAGAGCATCTCTCAGATACATCAGATTGTCATCCAGCCTTTTCTCCAGCTTCAGCACTTCAATGGCCTGTATGTGAGGGTTGTACAGCTCATAGCAGATCTCCACACCTAACAAACACACACACAAACAAGTTAATATATCTTATTAGGACATTGTACTGACTTCCATTCATTACCGTTACCTAACCCCAACTTAAACTCATTTCACACCTGAGCCTGTAACTCATAAATTATCTCCCGTTGTAATATAACCAGGCTTTGGTTCTCATAAAAACATCCAGTCCTCACAAGGTGAGTGATTACTGTATTTTTCACCATATAAGTTGTGGGGCTTTTTGCATAATTTGCATGCCCTGCGACTTACACGCTGAAGCAACTTATTTATGGATCTTTTCCCATATTTATAAACCAATTTTTGACTGAGATACGACTGTTCGCATTCATTTTGACAGAAAATATTGAACAATAACATCCGATAGATGGTGCTCGAGTAGTATGGCATGCCGTTGTGTCATGTAATAGGTAAAAGTAGCTATTAATGACAGTCGGCTTGCCAAAGCCTGCCACCTTCATCCAACTCACTTGGAGCAACCGTCCAACCAGCTTCATTTTGCTGCACCGCCCCGGTGAAATGCAGCTAATTTGACTGTTAAGTGCATTTATTAAGTAAAAGTTAAACTGACACACCTTTGCTATAAGTGAGCAAACAAATAATTGTTTTTAGGTGGTTATCTTGTTAAATTTCAAAGAAATGCACAGCGAGTCCTCCCGTGCACGCGCTTACTTGCGCGCATCGGCTTTTGAAATGCAGCTGATTTGACCGTCAAAGTGCATTTATTAAGCAAAAGTTAGACTTTCCTATAAATTCGAGTAAATAACTAATTGTTTTTAAGTGTTAATCTTGTTAAAGTCCTCTCATGCACGCTCACGCAACCACCACTTGGCAACTAATTGATTTTTGGGGACAACACCGGCCCACATTTCCGGGTTGTCAGCGGTGACGCATAATATATGCAACGTATATGGCGGAGCAATGTATTTATGGATTTTTCCACTTTTATTAGACATATTTGTTCTGATGCGACTTATAGGGCGGTGCCACGTTTACAGCGGAAATTACAGTATAATCAGAAAAGATCCTAAATTAGTAATACAGTGCACACACGCATGCACACAAAGTTTTACTTTACACTCACTCAGCTCACTTCTTGCAATAGTTGAATGAATGAAATAGAGGCAGTAAAGCTAATGTTATATTTAAAAAATGTGCATGTTAGCAACGTCAACAGAAATTGGGAAAAAATAAATAAATCCTATCATCAGAAATGTCTTGATGGACAGAGCCAACCCAGTTTAGACAGTTTTGGCATCAGGATGCAGACAGACTGCAAACAGTGGGTTGTTTTAAATAAAGAATGGAGGGAGAAGGCTGTAATGCAGCAGGTCAAAAATAAATCCTAATAAATTAACATTCTGAAATAGGGCAAGAATTAAGCAGTAAACAACATCATGGGGGTTATGCTCCAGAGACCCCTGCAATAGGTGAAAATCCAGGAAGTAGCGTCTTTATAAACCCTTCCCACACTCCTACAAACCTTTCCCACTCTTAGGTTTACCCATGCATAAGATGTAGCAGGTGAGCACGTGCACAGGGCAGACGAGATGAGAGGTGGCTTCCTCCACTTGCACAAGCGGTAGTAGTGGCATACAGTATGTACCACAAAATATTGCGATACAGAATTAGATATATTTTTTAAAACCCATGATACAGTGAAGCCGCAAAAAATGAACCGTGATATAGCGGGACAGCGGTACTGTATATATATTATAAATATGTTTTTTTGAATGTCCAGAGGACCAGACTTAGCTTTTTTAGATTTTTCTACCTGGATTATTGAGCATGCATCAGGGTATATATATTTTGGTTTACTAAAATCTTTTCCCCTTGTAGTTTGTGCTTTAACACACAGTGTTATTTTAGCAGTCGAGTGTTGGAAAACAAATCTTACCTTGACCATTAATGACGTTTCTCAGGATGAACGTGCCCCCCAGTCCTTTCCCACTCCTCTGGATACAGATGCCAACAAAGCGATTTTTTTTACCACTAGCATTACGATCAGCCATCGTCACTGCAAGGATACTTCCTGAAAAACATTGAGAAAATGATAAATGCTGGCACAGGTAACTAAATTAATTCAAACTATGAGTCAAGACACATCTGTCAATTACTGTCCAATAATTGTCAATAANGCTGCCGCCGCCGCCGCGCTGCCACCGCCGCCGCGCTGCCCCCCCCTCCCACACACACACACACAAACAAAATTCTCACTCTTTGGCTTTTTGAAAAGTTGGCAGCCCTGTTATAAGGACTCTTACTTTGGTTTTGCTTTGTTGCAGCAGGAGCAGGGGAGACACACTGTGCAGTTCTGGTTTCAGGAGGACATCTTGAAGAAGAAGATGATACTGTAAGTATCTCTTGTTTGTAGATGTTTTGCTGCAGGAGAAGCGAGTGCAGGAGCGAGCTGGAGGTGGAGGAGTGGTGGAAGGAAGGATCCTGCCTTGGTGTTGAAGCCTTGGACCAGAGTCAAAATCTTGATGTGGAAGTCAAAACATAAAAAGGCAAATGTCCCAGCACTAGAGCAGAACCTGTTCTCCAGAGCAGGCGGCAGGTGAAGATGATGATGACCAATTAACTCAGTGCAACAACTGTGGGAGAGAGTTATGCCCCTTTTCCACTTGCCGGTTCGGGTCGGTTATTGCGCAATATATGCGTGCCAGAAGCGAGCTGGACGCATTTTCCACCTCACATATGAGCCGCGCCACACCGCGATTCCAGACTGATTTCAAAGCAGGGTCCAGGCGAGCTGAAGCGCGCCGTCCTTCACGTCATAAACAGGAGCGTAGCCAAAAGTTTATGAGGGGCGATTTCTTTAAAAGAAATGTGGACTTTAAAATATAAGCACTTCTCTGTAGCTCACTGGTAATGCGTTGTTTTTTTTTTCTGCTCCAAACCTTATCCAGACCAAGTGGGTTCGATTCCCACTTGGTATAACTTTTTTTTTTTAGATTATTAATTCATTCCAGATTAAAAGAACACAAGAAAACTATTTACAAAACAACAAGAAATAAAACAATACATGACATGAAAGGAAGCAGAAGAAGAAAATAATCTTATTATATCTGCCCCTTCTCAAACAAATGTTTATTTTCAAAGTTTTTAAAGTCTGTCGGTCACTGATTGGTCGGGGGGAGGAGGCTGTTTAGAGGGGAAAGGTGCATTGTGGGTCTTTTCAGAACAACAACAACAGATCCTCCATCTGAGCTTGTCCTCGCCCGCACCAAACCGAAGCGTAGCTGATCGTATTGTTGGAGCTCAAACATAATAGATATCATGGCAAAAGAAAATGGTTAAGGGAACACTACCTCCACCACGTGTCGGATCCTACACCCCGCCCACCGACGGGTTACAGAAGTGAATGGAGACAGAGCTACCTGTGAGCCGATCCGAACTGAACCAGACCGGACCAGACTGATCCGCTCTGCGCCGAGCGAGTGGAAAAGGGCATAGTTGCCAAGTCCGCTTATTTCAAGCGGCATTGGGCTTATTTTCCCCTGGAGTCGCTTTCAAATTTGATCAGCCGCTTGTGGCTGTTTTTTGGGCTTCTCGCGGACATTGAGTCGCTTATTTGTGCTTGTTTTTCAGTCGAGCAGTAATGCGAGTGGTAGGTAGTTTGTCACGCCCCCCTTCCACGTATGTTACGTCAAGGCGGATGTTACGTTCAGGTGCAGTTGGCGCAAGCGACAGTCAGAGCCGGTAAAACTATATAAGCGCGAGCAATTAATGATGAGTCAGCATGAGCAGCATATAGTGACACAACATATATATCTTGTATCATTCAACTATGTTAGTTTTTAGCAAACAAAATGATAAATTAATGAAAATTACTTTCAAAGTGAGTTTAAAATTAAAAACCGTGTTTCTTCACGGGACATCCGACTACACGCGAATGCAACATTGTTATTTATTCTTTGTCTATTCATTCATTCATTCATTCATTCATTCATTCATTCAACCTTTATTTAGTCAGGTAAATCTCATTGAGCCTCGAGGGCTCATTTACAAAAGCGACCTGCTACAAACTAAAGAATTTAGTGAAATGTCTAGACAAGACAACGCTAATATGAGCTCTAAGTGGGGTAAATATGGAAAAAAATATAATAAAGATTGGGAGAAAGAGCGTGCTCTTCAAGACTGGATCCGACCACGACCACAGATGGGAGAAAAATGCAAAATGTATTTTTATTTTTTAGACTGAATACGTTCTTTAATGTATAATTTTGCTTGTTATATGTAATGCCATAATAAATATGTTTATACTGTTTAAAACTGCCTTTTTTTACACAATGGGATGGGGTGCTTTTTTTGGGCTTTTTTTTGAAAGAGCGAGTCGCTTGTTTGTGCTTGTTTTGAAGGAGCTGATCGCTTCTTTCGGTCTGGAGATCTGGCAACCCAGGAAAAGGGGCATTAGTGGCAGGAAGGAAACCAGAACTCCCACAGTCCCAGAGCTGGTGAGCAGAATGATTTTAAATATTGTCCATGCCCAATATTTTATTATTTATATGGAAGAGAAAGGTGCCAAAACCCACCCTTTCATATTTAGCATAATTGAAAAAGCCCTAAATCAGAGAGTCAGAGTCAGAGAATCTTTATTGTCATTTGCACCACACGTTGTACATGTGATGAAACAAGATTATGTACACAGGGTCCCAGTTACATCCAACAATAAAAAGTAAAAGAAAAACAGTAATAACATCTAAGATATGAACTAAGAAAAACATCAACTAAAAATACACTAAGCACTAATATCATAGAAAACATTACTCCAAACAGCAGCACGAACATGAGTCTGTATGAGCAGATGAGCACGAATGAACACAGCAACATGAAACAGATCAGCAGCAACATGAAACAGATCAGCAGCAACATGAAACAGATCAGCAGCAACATGAAACAGATCAGCAGCAACATGAAACAGATCAGCAGCAACATGAAACAGATCAGCAGCAACATGAAACAGATCAGCAGCAACATGAAACAGATCAGCAGCAACATGAAACAGATCAGCAGCAACATGAAACAGATCAGCAGCAACATGAAACAGATCAGCAGCAACATGAAACAGATCAGCAGCAACATGAAACAGATCAGCAGCAACATGAAACAGATCAGCAGCAACATGAAACAGATCAGCAGCAACATGAAACAGATCAGCAGCAACATGAAACAGATCAGCAGCAACATGAAACAGATCAGCAGCAACATGAAACAGATCAGCAGCAACATGAAACAGATCAGCAGCAACATGAAACAGATCAGCAGCAACATGAAACAGATCAGCAGCAACATGAAACAGATCAGCAGCAACATGAAACAGATCAGCAGCAACATGAAACAGATCAGCAGCAACATGAAACAGATCAGCAGCAACATGAAACAGATCAGCAGCAACATGAAACAGATCAGCAGCAACATGAAACAGATCAGCAGCAACATGAAACAGATCAGCAGCAACATGAAACAGATCAGCAGCAACATGAAACAGATCAGCAGCAACATGAAACAGATCAGCAGCAACATGAAACAGATCAGCAGCAACATGAAACAGATCAGCAGCAACATGAAACAGATCAGCAGCAACATGAAACAGATCAGCAGCAACATGAAACAGATCAGCAGCAACATGAAACAGATCAGCAGCAACATGAAACAGATCAGCAGCAACATGAAACAGATCAGCAGCAACATGAAACAGATCAGCAGCAACATGAAACAGATCAGCAGCAACATGAAACAGATCAGCAGCAACATGAAACAGATCAGCAGCAACATGAAACAGATCAGCAGCAACATGAAACAGATCAGCAGCAACATGAAACAGATCAGCAGCAACATGAAACAGATCAGCAGCAACATGAAACAGATCAGCAGCAACATGAAACAGATCAGCAGCAACATGAAACAGATCAGCAGCAACATGAAACAGATCAGCAGCAACATGAAACAGATCAGCAGCAACATGAAACAGATCAGCAGCAACATGAAACAGATCAGCAGCAACATGAAACAGATCAGCAGCAACATGAAACAGATCAGCAGCAACATGAAACAGATCAGCAGCAACATGAAACAGATCAGCAGCAACATGAAACAGATCAGCAGCAACATGAAACAGATCAGCAGCAACATGAAACAGATCAGCAGCAACATGAAACAGATCAGCAGCAACATGAAACAGATCAGCAGCAACATGAAACAGATCAGCAGCAACATGAAACAGATCAGCAGCAACATGAAACAGATCAGCAGCAACATGAAACAGATCAGCAGCAACATGAAACAGATCAGCAGCAACATGAAACAGATCAGCAGCAACATGAAACAGATCAGCAGCAACATGAAACAGATCAGCAGCAACATGAAACAGATCAGCAGCAACATGAAACAGATCAGCAGCAACATGAAACAGATCAGCAGCAACATGAAACAGATCAGCAGCAACATGAAACAGATCAGCAGCAACATGAAACAGATCAGCAGCAACATGAAACAGATCAGCAGCAACATGAAACAGATCAGCAGCAACATGAAACAGATCAGCAGCAACATGAAACAGATCAGCAGCAACATGAAACAGATCAGCAGCAACATGAAACAGATCAGCAGCAACATGAAACAGATCAGCAGCAACATGAAACAGATCAGCAGCAACATGAAACAGATCAGCAGCAACATGAAACAGATCAGCAGCAACATGAAACAGATCAGCAGCAACATGAAACAGATCAGCAGCAACATGAAACAGATCAGCAGCAACATGAAACAGATCAGCAGCAACATGAAACAGATCAGCAGCAACATGAAACAGATCAGCAGCAACATGAAACAGATCAGCAGCAACATGAAACAGATCAGCAGCAACATGAAACAGATCAGCAGCAACATGAAACAGATCAGCAGCAACATGAAACAGATCAGCAGCAACATGAAACAGATCAGCAGCAACATGAAACAGATCAGCAGCAACATGAAACAGATCAGCAGCAACATGAAACAGATCAGCAGCAACATGAAACAGATCAGCAGCAACATGAAACAGATCAGCAGCAACATGAAACAGATCAGCAGCAACATGAAACAGATCAGCAGCAACATGAAACAGATCAGCAGCAACATGAAACAGATCAGCAGCAACATGAAACAGATCAGCAGCAACATGAAACAGATCAGCAGCAACATGAAACAGATCAGCAGCAACATGAAACAGATCAGCAGCAACATGAAACAGATCAGCAGCAACATGAAACAGATCAGCAGCAACATGAAACAGATCAGCAGCAACATGAAACAGATCAGCAGCAACATGAAACAGATCAGCAGCAACATGAAACAGATCAGCAGCAACATGAAACAGATCAGCAGCAACATGAAACAGATCAGCAGCAACATGAAACAGATCAGCAGCAACATGAAACAGATCAGTAGCAACATGAAACAGATCAACACTCTAATTGCGCTGTTTCTTAGTAGTTTTTGTTCACTGAATATTGTATTGATGTTTTATGGTTTTTGTCTTTTGTGTCTTATGTTTTTATATTTTATGCACCGTTATGCCGAAGCAAATTCCTAGTCTGTGAATCCTGTTCATTGACAATGGCGATAATAAACTGAATCTGAATCTGAATCAGTAGCAACATGAAACAGATCAGTAGCAACATGAAACAGATCAGCAGCAACATGAAACAGATCAGCAGCAACATGAAACAGATCAGCAGCAACATGAAACAGATCAGCAGCAACATGAAACAGATCAGCAGCAACATGAAACAGATCAGCAGCAACATGAAACAGATCAGCAGCAACATGAAACAGATCAGCAGCAACATGAAACAGATCAGCAGCAACATGAAACAGATCAGCAGCAACATGAAACAGATCAGCAGCAACATGAAACAGATCAGCAGCAACATGAAACAGATCAGCAGCAACATGAAACAGATCAGCAGCAACATGAAACAGATCAGCAGCAACATGAAACAGATCAGCAGCAACATGAAACAGATCAGCAGCAACATGAAACAGATCAGCAGCAACATGAAACAGATCAGCAGCAACATGAAACAGATCAGCAGCAACATGAAACAGATCAGCAGCAACATGAAACAGATCAGCAGCAACATGAAACAGATCAGCAGCAACATGAAACAGATCAGCAGCAACATGAAACAGATCAGCAGCAACATGAAACAGATCAGCAGCAACATGAAACAGATCAGCAGCAACATGAAACAGATCAGCAGCAACATGAAACAGATCAGCAGCAACATGAAACAGATCAGCAGCAACATGAAACAGATCAGCAGCAACATGAAACAGATCAGCAGCAACATGAAACAGATCAGCAGCAACATGAAACAGATCAGCAGCAACATGAAACAGATCAGCAGCAACATGAAACAGATCAGCAGCAACATGAAACAGATCAGCAGCAACATGAAACAGATCAGCAGCAACATGAAACAGATCAGCAGCAACATGAAACAGATCAGCAGCAACATGAAACAGATCAGCAGCAACATGAAACAGATCAGCAGCAACATGAAACAGATCAGCAGCAACATGAAACAGATCAGCAGCAACATGAAACAGATCAGCAGCAACATGAAACAGATCAGCAGCAACATGAAACAGATCAGCAGCAACATGAAACAGATCAGCAGCAACATGAAACAGATCAGCAGCAACATGAAACAGATCAGCAGCAACATGAAACAGATCAGCAGCAACATGAAACAGATCAGCAGCAACATGAAACAGATCAGCAGCAACATGAAACAGATCAGCAGCAACATGAAACAGATCAGCAGCAACATGAAACAGATCAGCAGCAACATGAAACAGATCAGCAGCAACATGAAACAGATCAGCAGCAACATGAAACAGATCAGCAGCAACATGAAACAGATCAGCAGCAACATGAAACAGATCAGCAGCAACATGAAACAGATCAGCAGCAACATGAAACAGATCAGCAGCAACATGAAACAGATCAGCAGCAACATGAAACAGATCAGCAGCAACATGAAACAGATCAGCAGCAACATGAAACAGATCAGCAGCAACATGAAACAGATCAGCAGCAACATGAAACAGATCAGCAGCAACATGAAACAGATCAGCAGCAACATGAAACAGATCAGCAGCAACATGAAACAGATCAGCAGCAACATGAAACAGATCAGCAGCAACATGAAACAGATCAGCAGCAACATGAAACAGATCAGCAGCAACATGAAACAGATCAGCAGCAACATGAAACAGATCAGCAGCAACATGTGATATTTCACAGTGATTCTTCTGGTTAGAGATTCATGAGTCTAACAGCCTCAGGGTAGAAGCTGTTCCTCAGTCTCTGTAGAGAGCAAAAGGAGTTAATTCAGTAATATGCTGTGGATGGGAGATATTCAGGTTTACAAATGTATTATTAATAAAAATTACAAAACTACTACAGGCATTAATCTGCTCACAGACTCGTCGTGCTGACTCATGACCACTAGATAATTTTTGTTTTTATGTGATCTTTGATTTTTGTTGCACTTTGTAGTGTAACCTGGTTGTATTTATCCTTTGTTATAATTACACAAAATGTCTTTTTGTATTGTTGTATTATTGTATATTGTCTCTTACCTGACTGAAACACTATGTACTGTCATTATTTTAGCCGTGTTACTTTAAGATCGGAAGCCCCTCCTTTTTATTTCTTCTTCTATGGTTTTGTCTTTAAATTGTTTGTGCCCTTTTGACTCCCCCCTTTTGTCACGTTGTCCTGTGGGAGAGGTGTGTGCTGTTTATTTTCCCATCTAAATACATTCTGTTTATTTATAGACCTATTAAAGCTTCAGTATGTAGCTTTTTTTATGAACATATTTCTTCACTCTGTCACTACCTCCTGACAGACTGATGTTAGCCAGGTAATCTCTGAAAAAAAATTAAAAAAAATATTGTCCCCTTGCTTCTCCAGGTGGTAAATAAGCATTTCTAAAAAGAAAAGGTGACCCGCCATTTTCCAGCCAATAAAAACAGAGTTTGTAACCAGCCAATAAAAACAGAGCTTGAATTTGAATCAGCCAATAAAAACAGAGCTTGAATTTGAAATTCAACAGACCACAAGGGGGCAGAGCCATATATGGCTCTGAGGGGGAGGGATCAGAATGCTTTGCCTGTTGAAAATATTTCTAAGTGCTGCAGTTCTACAGAAACTGCATACTGAACCTTTAAGTTGATTTTTATGTACTTTTGTTCTGTGTAGGACTTGGAGCGGGCAGCTTATATAACACGGTTGTGTTGTGTGTGTTATTCCTGTCAGAATAAACCGAGTCATCCTGTTTAAAGACAAATCTTGTCACGACCTGATCAATCCATAAACTGTTGAAATATGAAGCAGTAATTTGTTCAATGGTTGTTAATGGGAGAGCTTTGTTATGCTGCCATCTGCTGTATCTTCAGTGTATTGCAGTTGGGTTGTGCCGTTAAATAAATAAACAAATGCACGTTGAAACACCTGTTCTCTTCAGGTTATGGGCCCAGAGCATCGCTAAAAAGTTCAGTAAGTGAACTTTTTGAGTCTGATAAACGGAATTGTGGGATTCACAATGGATGATAAGCTGTTTATTGACAAGCTGAGCGGACCAGAAAACTGGGCAACGTGGAAGTTTCAGATGGAGCATTTGCTAAAAGCTAAAGGACTATGGGGCATGCTAACAGAGACGGATATGCTAACTCCGGATGCTAACGCACAAGCTCGGGCAGAATTCGAGAGACGGAGAGAAAAAGCATTTTCCATGTTAGTGCTAAATGTGAGTACACCCCAGTTGTATTTAATAACATTCATTCATTCAACCTTTATTTAGTCAGGTAAATCTTTTGAACCTCATGGGCTCATTTACGAAAGCGACCTGCTAAAACTAAAGAACAATGAACAGCAGTGATAGAATTTCATTAAACAATAAACAAACAAACAATAAACAATAGAAAACAAAAGAGAGAAAAAAACAAAAGAAAGTTTTTTTTTTTTTAACAAAGTATCAAAAAACTAGCAAAACATTATAAGGTAGACGTATAAAATCAAAGACAGGAACAAATCTGCATTGGTTTTTGCCAGGATTCCAACAGATTCTGAAAACCATTTAGAGAAGTCAAGGTCGAGAGCTTCAGATCTTTTTGTAAGATATTCCATGAAGCAGGAGCAGAGTAGGAGAAGGCCCTTTTTCCAAGTTCAGTCCTCACTGACGGAACACTGCAGGTAATCATGTCCTGAGAGCGCACGCTGTAGCTGCACTCACACAGAGACATGTAGGAGGAGATGTATGAGGGCAGCAGAGCTGGACACAAGCTGCCAAACTCCAAAAGAAGCTTGGGACATGAAGCTATTCTTGAAGAAGAAATATTTCAGATGTGAAATGAAGGAAAAGGACAGCTTAAATGACCATTTAAAACGAATTAAGGAACTGACTGATCAGCTAAGAGCAATAGGTGCTGTAATTGAAGAAGAAGATCAGATTGTAACACTCCTGGGTAGCTTACCACCAAGCTATGCTACAATTGTCACCGCTCTAGAAACAAAGATGGACAGTTTGACATTGCAGTTTGTTCAGCAAGCATTAATCAATGAAGAGCAAAAAAGAGTCCATGTTAATGATGACTACAGTGCTGCTACATCAGGTGGTGCATCAGCCATGTCAACACAAGTTCACAGAGAAATGCAGGACCATTCAAAAGTAGTGGGAGCTGAACGACAGAGTTCATGGAGATGTTACAAGTGTGGCAGAGAAGGACACATAAAGCGTAACTTGTCCAAGCTGGAAAAAACAAATTAAAAATCACAAAGCCAAAAATGCTGTATGTGAAAATGAAGAAAACCCCTCTGAGAGTGCCTTTGTTGCAGGAAATGCAAATCTAACTGAAGGACAAGGACAAGTTGAGTGGCTGATTGATTCTGGAGCATCAAAACACATGACCTGTGGCAAAGAAAATCTTCAAAACTACCAGCAGTTTTCAGAAACACAATCTGTAAAACTGGGTGATGGCAGGGTGGTGGAAGCTCAAGGATTTGGCATTGTTAAATTGAACATGACCTTCAAAATAAGTGATGCTAAACCTGTCACAATGTATGATGTGTTATATGTTCCAAAATTGTCTGGAAATCTTTTTTCAGTGGGAGCTGCTACAAGAAAAGGAAATACAGTGCAGTTCAAAAAATCTCGGTGCTACATACGTGACAAGGATGGATCACTTCGAGGAATGGGAACACAAAGATCTGATGGACTGTACCAGTTGGATGTTAAAGGATCTTCACCTGTCTGTCATAGTGCATCAAGTGTCGTCGTCCCCCGATCGGAAGGTTGGCGGTTCGAATCCCGGTTCCCCACACCATGTGTCGTTGTGTCCTTGGGCAAGACACTTAACCCCGAGTTGCTCCCGGTAGGACTGGAAAGCACCTTGCATGGTAGTCTGCCGCTACCGGTGTATGAATGTGTGTAGCATTCAATGTGTGTACTTTGAGATTTTCACTAATGAAAAGTGCGTTATAAATTGAATTCATTATTATTATTATTATAAGTGTATCATTAACAGCTAATTTATGGCATCAACGCTTAGATCACACCACCAAACTAAAGGAACTAGTTCCTAGTTCCTAGTTAGTAGGAACTATTGATCTCACTTTTTTTTTGTTATTATTATAGAAATAAGGGGCACGTAAAATAAGATTTTTTCTTCTCCCTGTCTCCTTTCATTTTATGTTTTTCTTCTTCTTTCATTGTACTGTTATAATGTAAAAATGTTTTTCTTTACAAAATGTAAAATGAACAAATAAATAAATAAAAAATAAAATAAAACTAGAAGATTTGGTGAATGGAGTGAAATTCTCTGCAGACAAAGGACTTCCTTTCTGTGAAACCTGTGTGGAAGGCAAGCTCACAAGACAGCCATGTAAGGCAGTGGGAAAAATCCGTTCCAAACGTAAGCTGCAACTGATTCATAGTGATGTCTGTGGACCAATGCAGACTGAATCCATAGGTGGGTCAAAATACTTTGTAACATTTATTGATGACTTTTCTCGCTGTTGTAAGGTTTACTTCATGAAACAAAAAAGTGAAGTCTTAAGCAAATTCAAGGATTTTGAGAGAACATTCTCCAATGAGTGTGGACACAGAGTTCCAAGACTAAGATCAGATAATGGTGGGGAGTACATTTCAAATGAGTTTGAAGAATATTTGAAGGCTCAAGGTATCTGTAATGTTATGCCTACTCCTCAGTGTGGACACCATCCAGACGGGCAGCACTTGGAGATACTTAGTCAGGCTTTATTAACTCTTGAACACGAACACATGTACAACTCACGAGCGTCACTCTACAGCCAACGGTGCATCACCTAATGTGTCCCCTAGTGCCCCAGTACCAACACATTGGTTCCTAGTGTCTGCTCACACAACATCTCCCCTTTTTAGCTTAGCTTCCATACTAATGCCTTTAAACTTAAATTGTCCTTGTTGAATTATAAACATGCTGAACAGACATACCAACACCCTTTTAAATGCTTTTACCAAGTGAACAGATTATACTAGCACTTTGTCCTTAATATTACAAACAACTATAACATTGACCTATCTAGGGGTCAGGGTCGACTACCTGGGTCCCCAGAGCTGTGCAGGGATTATTCTGCCCTGTGGGCCACAGCTCACTTCTCTATGACTGCTATTTACAAGTCCAGTCTCTGCGGGATACGAACAACCCGTCCCGACCTGGTGACTGTGGAGCCATCAGGAATCACTCTGATGTGTGACCTGTTCCTTCTTAGACTCCCAGACGGCATGTCGATGTTGTATGACCGTGGGGTGTTCGCTGGACTGCTGATAGTCCCCGAGTTGTTGGTGTTCTTCACCCAGACTCTTTGTCCTGGGTTGAGCTCTTGTTTAGTCTGTGCTCTGTGTCTCTTGTTGAACCAAGAACCTTGCTTCTGTTTCAGCTCCTGGTCTTTTCTCCGGAAGAGATGAAGATCTGGCCATCTTGGTCGTAGTTTGTCTTCGCTGACCGGCAAGGGTGTCCTGATGTTGCGACCCATCAATAGTTGTGCCGGTGATGATCCTTGTGCCAGGGGTGTGGCCCTGTATGCCATGAGAGCCTTATGTGGATCCTCTCCCTTCTTCAGGAAAGATTTCACCGTCCTTACAGCTCTCTCTGCTTCCCCATTACTCTGTGGATAGTGAGGACTTGAGGTGACATGAGTAAAATCATAGTCCCTTGCAAAGGCTGCAAACTCCGCCGCTGCAAACTGGGGGCCATTGTCCGTGACAAGGGTTTCAGGGACCCCGTGCCTGGCAAAGATCGCCTTCATTTTGTTGATCACCGGGACAGCAGTAGTAGAGGTCAGGTTCACCACCTCAATGTATCTGGAGAAGTAATCTATTACCACCAGGTACATGGCACGTTCCCACTGGAACAGATCTGCTGCGACCCGCTGCCATGGCCTCAGAGGAAGTTGTGTTGACATGAGAGGTTCTGGTCTCTCATGAGCCTCTCGCACGCACGCTGTGCAGTTTTCAACCTTGAGTTTGATTTGTTTGGTCAAACCCGGCCACCAAATGGACTGTTGTGCTCTAGCAATGCATTTTGTCATGCCCTGGTGACCTTCATGAACCAGGTTAAGCATTTCTTCCTGCATGCTGGCTGGAATAACAAGTCTTTCACTTTTCATTAAAATTCCCTGCACCACAAGGAGGTCTTGGTGGTACTGCCAGTACACTTGTAGTTCAGGAGGGAGGCTCTTCCTGCTGGGTGGCCAGCCTGTTTGTACAAAGTCTTTAAGTTTTCTGCACGTGCTGTCAGTTTCTTGTGCCTGTCTGATTTGCACA
>JBBPBX010039435.1:0-12481 GCA_038048925.1 Garcialebias charrua
CTCATCTGACAATTTAATCCAAACTAGCTCAGAACATTGTTTTCCCCCCTCAGCAGCGTGCAGCGCTCTTCATATCTGCCGTGTTTACATGTTGTGCTGAAAGTCTCGCGCGCGGCTCCTGCAGCCTGCAGGAAGGAGGGGGGCGAGTGGGGGCCCGCGCGACAGCAGGAGGATCCTCGATATACACGATATAGCCCTTTTAACCATCGTACATTTAAAATATCGCAATACATCGAGTATATTCGATATATCGCCCACCCCTAGTTAAAATCCACTCCACGTTTTCCATTCTGCGCTCAAGAAGACGCCGGAACTGCTGTAGTCACGGCAGGACTACAAATCCCATGAGCCACAGTGCTCTGATGACGTGAGCACCATGCGCCAGAACGCCCAGCTGACCAAATGACCGGTATGGAGGACCCAGTCCGATTAAAAATATGCTTTCTCTGGAGCTTCTGTGGACATACGGAGGACGTCGAAATAGACCAAGCCTTTTGACGACGGCAACGTCCAGAGGATCCAGATGGACATTGCAGTTATTAAGGCTCAACAGCTCTCCAGCAGAGTAGCTTAGCATCATGCTAGCTGAGGAGGGAGACATGGCGTCACACAGTAGCAGGAATATAAAATAGCAGAGTCCCCCGAGCAGCAAAAAAAACATAATCCGAAGCCACAATTTATCCACAACAGTGACTAAAGTTGTGGGAAAAAATAATCCAGACGGAGAAGCGGCAAACAAAACAATGCCAGCGTCCTCTCAGCCTCAGGTATACCACACATATTTACAAGTTTAGTCTATCTGGTTTCACAACCCGTCTCCCAGACCTGGTTCTAGGAGTAGGTGAAAGTTCTGGAAGGCTCTGTTGTGGAGGTTCTTCAGGACTCTGTTGAACCAGTTCTGGATCAACATCCCCTTCCAGTACTTCTGGCTCTGTCGAAGGCTCCCTGGCAACCAAATGACGACGATTTCGCCTAATCGGTCCATGGGGTCCTTCCACAATGTATGAGCATGGAGTATAATGTGTGGTAATCACTGCTCCGCTTGTGCCTTGATCTTTAATCAACACACCTTGTCCTTGAGTCAGCTTGCTAAGAACTCTTGCTCTGTGGCGTGAATCATACCTCTCTGCATTATTTATCCCCCTCTCTTTCTCTTTTCGAGCAACAATGTCAACGTCTGGAAGAAATGGCCTCAACGAAGATGGAAGTGTCGGCACCGTTGTACGAAGTCTCCTTCCCATAAGAAGTTCTGCTGGGCTGTAACCATTCCAAAGTGGTGTTGCTCTGTAGGTGAGTAAGGCGAGATACGGATCGGATGCCTTTTTCAACAAGTTCTTTACTGTTTTAACAGCACGTTCAGCTTCCCCATTGCTTTGTGGATATCTCGGGCTACTGGTAATATGGTGAAATCCATATAACTTTGCAAATGTAGCAAAAGCAGCACAGGAAAACTGAGGACCGTTATCTGTAATCAATTCTTCTGGAATGCCGTGACGAGCAAACATAGATTTCAGATGAGGAATCACATCAGACGATCTTGTGGGACTTAGTTGAGCAATTTCCACAAATCTTGATGCATAATCCACAACCAGAATATATTTTTTTCCTTGCAGCGTAAACAGATCAGCCCCAAGTTTTTTCCATGGTCTGTCTGGATACTGTGATGGCATCAGCGGTTCTGTACAATTTTCTCTCTCTCTGTTGCAGGTTTGGCATCTTAAAACCAGTTCTTTTAACTGCTGGCTCAGTCCAGGCCACCATACTGACTGCCGCGCTCGTTCTCGACATTTCACCACACCCAGATGTCCTTCGTGTAGTCTCATGAGCACATCGTTTCTCATGGTTGAAGGAATAACAAGTCTCTCGCCCTTTAGCAACAGACCATCCTTCACTGTAAGAAACGCCTTTTCTGCCCAATACAGTCTGAGTGCTGGTTCGCTGTTATAGTGTGCAGGCCATCCTTCCACACACAGTTGCATCACACGTGCACATACACTGTCCCTTTTCAGCTCCTCTCTCAGCTCATCAAGGTAACCAGTGCTTGCAGGTAGGTTACGTACCACATCATCCACGTAAATGTTTGAGTCTTCGACCAACTCTGCTTCGGTTGCAGTTAGGTTTCCTGCCATGGGAGCACGTGACAGTGTGTCAGCTGTCCACAATTCTTTCCCTGGCACATATGAGATGGAATATGAATATCTCATCAGACGCATTCGAAAACGCTGGATACGTGGTGGAAGGCAATCTAACGTCTGCGAACCCAACAGACTCAAAAGTGGTTTATGATCTGTCTCTAACTGAAAATGTCTACCAATGAGATAAGTACTGAATCTTTCACAAGCCCAGGTGATACTAAGAGCTTATTTTTCCACCTGTGCGTATCTCTGTTCAGTCTGCGATAGAGACCGTGACACATATGCTACAGGTCTCCATTCTTGACCCCATTTTTGAAGCAGCACACTCCCCAGACCGTAAGCAGATGCGTCTGCCGTGACTTTACATTCCCGGTTTGTATCATACATGGCTAACACTGGCGGGGATATAAGCATTTCTTTTAGTTCATTAAATCCTCTAGCCTGATCAACTCCCCACATCCAACAGTTTTTCTTAGATAAGAGATCCCTCAGAGGCTAGTGTGCGCTCTGGGTGGATATTTAGTCTTGCCACTCGTAACATAGCTCTTGTACACTCTGTCAACAGATTTTCCCTTCTCTGTTTCTGAACTGATATCATGACGCAGACAGGATTGCTGCCGTTTCACTTCTTCACTCTGTCTTGCTGAATAGATGGCTTTCTCTAGAGTTAAATCTGGGTCAAGCTGCATGCGTTCGGATAACCTTTTATCCTGCAGACCCACCACCAGTCTGTCCCGAATCAGTTCATCATGTAGCGCTCCATAATTGCAATGTTCTGCTAGCGCATACAGTGAAGTAACAAAAGCATCAACAGTTTCATGCTCCTCTTGTTTGCGCATGTTAAATCTGGCATGCTCATAAATCACATTCTTCTTAACAACGAAGAAAGCTTGAAACCCATCACAAACTTCTTGATACGTGTTTCTTTGATCATCTGGCAACGCTAATCCCCGTAACACGTCATCAGCTTCATCTCCCATGCAATAAATTAGCGTGTTAACTTGGTTCTCCTCAGAACTAGAGTCCAGATTACTTGCCAGACGAAACCGTTCGAATCGTCGTATCCACTTGGCCCACTCCTGTGGCTTCGTGAAGTCGAAAGACTTCGGCGGCTGTATGCTAAACGTAGCACACAGACCAGCAGAAGCGACTCGCAACGCGTCGTCATCAGCCATGTCTCCGGCAGCCAAACAACGTCGCACCCTCACGATGACTCCAACACTTCTGACACCATGTCGTGTTATTGAAAGAGTTCTCAGGCAAAACGTGTCAACGTGATTTCTTTATTTCAGATTGCCCTGCTTCCAGCTTTAGCCATCAGCCTTACAATCAGCGTCACCTGGCACCCTGAGCCTGGCGCTCCTTTTATGACATCATCACAAGTGGCCATCTGTAGTTTTCCCCCTAGCCTCACATTAACACCACAACTTAGTTACAAAAACACCTTTTATTTTATTATTATTTTCTTTTATCAGCCTTTAAGTAATTTGGCGTTTAATCTGACCGACACCTTAAACTCATTTAGTTTCATAAACGCTAATATCTGGTGACGTCATCTCTCCAAGTTATTTCCTCGTTGTTTGATCAGTATTTCTCTCACTGCACCGGTGGTCATCATCTGTCGGGTTCAGTTCCTGCAGATGCAAACTTGGATCCACCGCGAAGACAACTTCTCATGGGGGCGTTGACTCCGACGTAACGCCATTTCCACAGCTGATCCTGGTCTCGCCATCAATGGAAGCCACACACTGAAGCGTCAAGTTTTTACTGTAGCTGCTCCCCAGCCGTTGAATTAAATTGCGCAGTCTCAATGGGTGATTTGAAGGTTTTATTTTCTTTTATGCGGATCATCACAGTCACCACACCACTTCCAGTCACCTTGATCACCGTAAAAACTAAAATATATACAAATATATACAAATATTAGTGTACAGAATAAACATTAGAGTACAGAATAAACATATAAACATCGAACATAAACAAACCATACCTTGCTGCTTTCACTGGGGAACACTAAGTGTTGATTCATTGGAGCAAAACACGTCTTGACAGTTCAAGTCATTCATTGTTACTTCTTCTTCTTCTTCTTGTGGTGTTTTATGGCGGTTGGCAAACAACTTAAGGTGCATTACCGCCACCTTCCAGATTAGAGTATGGACTAGATGTTATTAATTCTATTCAAAGTGCACAGTCGTCGCAGAACTTCCACACATTGTAGTGCTCTGTGGGTCAGTAAGCTAGCCACGTGGATCGCAACAGGTTCTTACTGAAGCCTACCTTCCAAGAGGGTCTCTCGAACTAGTCCCTGAGTCTGGGTATTACCTGTGACTGCTGGGATCAGCTCCGACTTAAGGCTTATTGATGAGAGAATTCAATTGGACGGTTCACCGCCTTCATCTAATAGTCTCTGCCCTGTTCTCACTTTACTCGTCTTTCCACCTTAGCTGCCGGGGACTGGAGAGGTTGGAGTAAAGAACTATTATTAAATGGCGGCTTCTCTCCGGTGAGCTTTGTAATTGTTAAAAGGTCCAGTAAATTTTAGAATCCAGAATGTTGGACCCTAGGGCGATGTTTTATAAAACATCGCCCTAGGGTCCAACACACCCTCGGCAGTATTTTATGATAGCCCCATTCCACTCACATTGACACTCTCTTGGCCCTCTGCTAGTCAGATCCCATTACGTGAAGACAATTACCCGAGGCAGGATAATAACCCTACACTCCCCACAGATGAATGCATCCATTACTTTTACTGGTTTCACCTGTAACCCTTGGACCTCTCGCTGGTCCGATTTAGGTCTGAGGGGCTTCTTCTTTCCTGGTCCTGCCCACTTCACTGGTAGACCACTAGTTCTTGAGCAAACTGCACATTGATTAAAAAGTGCGTTCCATCTAACTAACTCATTTTCTGTTGACAGGTATCCCTTCTTGGCATATTCTAATGTTCTCAGGGCTCTTCCTGCCCAAAGTCCTGAGGTTGTTCTTCTTAGGATTATTCCCCCGCATATAGTGGCCAGTCTAATAATAATAATAATAATAATAATGAATTCAATTTATAACGCACTTTTCATTAATGAAAATCTCAAAGTGCTACAAGGTGCAACAGAAATTAAATGTCAATAAAACAAGTAATAAAACAAGTAAAATCAATAACAGTATCAACTAAGATCAAAAGTAGAATCATGAGGAGGCAGAGTATGCTCGGTTGAAAAGAAAGGTCTTCAAGCCGCTCTTAAAGTCAACCACAGACTGTGGGACCCTCAGACAGTCAGGAAGAGAGTTCCACAGGCGGGGGGCAGCCACACTGAAAGCCCGGTCTCCCATGGTCCTTAATTTGGTTCTCGGAATGTGAAGGAGATTACTGTTCTGTGACCGCAGCGACCGGGTGGATGAGTGTGGAATAAGAATATCCTTCAGATAATCTGGTGAAGCTCCATGTAAGCATTGATGTGTAATGAGAGCAGTTTTGTACTGAATTCTGTAGGCGACAGGAAGCCAATGAAGGTTATGAAGAATGGGCGTAATATGTTCAAATTTACGAACTCGCAACAAGATCCTTGCTGCACTGTTTTGAATATATTGAAGTTTCTGAAGGTTTTTGCCAGGGATTCCAATAAACAGGGAGTTGCAGTAGTCGAGCCTGGAGGAGACAAAAGCATGGACGAGCTTCTCAGCATCGGAAAAAGTTAGGGATGGGCGAAGTCTGGAGATGTTTCGAAGATGGAAGAAGCAAGTTTTAAACAGATGCTTAATGTGATTTTCAAATGTAAGATTGGAGTCCATTTTTATTCCAAGATTAGTAACAGAGGTGGAGAGGGGGATGTCTATAATAGTCTATAAAGATGTAATATAGGGGAACTCGTTGCTTGGTTCGCTGGCCATAATCCGGTTTCTGGTTTTAACTTAGCTAGGAATTGGTTTCAGCTGCTGTATTCCTTGTATCCCTTTTTTAACTAATTCTACCGTGTTCTTATCTAAAAGTCTCTTCACTCTGTCTGTAGCATTATATTTGGGTCTTACCGCAACTGCTGAAGGATGATCCTGTGCTCTGACCCACACCCTCTGCCCCACCTTGAATGAGGCGTCAGGGTCTGGCTGTTCCTCTTTATCCTCAGAGCCCCGCCCAGTTTCCTACGTGGTGAACTGTCGTTGGTTAAGCTCCTCTGAAGGGGATGGCCTATCTGCTCTGCGCCTATAATTCAAGGCTTGTCCTATTTCCACAGTTTTAGTGCTCCATTCTTTGGTGTTAGCATTTTTGGCTATCCAATTTTTGACTAAACCTATGGCTCTTTCTGCGACTCCATTGGCTTGGGGTGTGTAGGGTGGTGAGTAGACACGCATTACCCCAAAGGTTTGGCACCAGTGATCTACCTGTGCATTGCGAAAGTGTGTCCCATTATCAGTTCTCAATTCTTTTGGAATGCCCAACGCTCCACAGACTTGTTCCAGCATGCTAACTACACTGTTGCCATTAGCTTTTCTAGCTGGTTTCACTATCACATACCCTGACATGGAGTCCACTAGTACAAGAAGGTATTTCTCTCCCTTCTTGCCCGTGATTCCCATGGGTCCAGCCACATCCATGCACACCGAACCCCAGGGGATGGTGCTTTTGATAGTTTGTCCCTCCACTCGGTGCCCTCTGCGCCCTGCGTTATATTGACCACATATTCGGCAGTCCAGCAGCACTTTGCGGATCTGTTTCAAGGGAATCCAGAGCTCCTGATGCTCCAATTCCTTGCGTGTGGGTTGTACGCCTACATGACCTAAGCTCTCATGCACGCTTCGCACAACCTCAGACACGTACTCTTGTGGGACCCTCCGACCCTCGGGGGTTTTCTCCCACTTCTCGATCCCGACAAAAACGATTTTTCTCTGTTGTACATAACGATCTACTTCCTCATTGCCCTGCCAATGTTTTCCTTCCTTAGTGTGGGATTTCTGGTGCTCGATCTCCAGCTGTAGATTTAGCCTAATCTCAGCTATTTTCTTCCACAAGTCATGATGAGCTACCACTTTCCCTTTTGCACTTTCAAATCCATTTTCTTCCCAGATGGATAAGTCCTCATTTAGGGCTTGTGCACAATAATGACTGTCTGTCACTATCCGAGCTGTTTTTATTTTTCTGTGAGTTAACTCTAACAATCCTTCGAGTACTGCCGTAACTTCTCCAGTCTGCGCACTACCTGGGACTCTCCCCCTGCTACGGCAGCACTCGTTTCCTTGATATTTGAGGATAAATCCCCAATGCGCTACCTGATCGATGCCTTTCTTGGATCCGTCGGTGTAAAGAGTCCAGTCAGGCGTTTTCTGGGTTACGGGTGTCTCTTCTTTTACTTTCTTGCTTACCGGTTGCGTGGGTCCTATTTCTAGATCGGGGTCCAACAGGATGTCTTCCCACCTTCCCCAGCGCGAATTCGTCGCTTTGGTACTTTCTATTGTTCCTTTCCTGAGATATTTGTGTACCTGACTCTGGGTTATGACTTTGATTTGTTGGCCTTGGGCTAGATCTTTCAGTGTTCCCCAATATCTAGCTAATACTGCTAGTTCTTTTTCTTCCTGAGGGAACTTTTTCTCTACTGAGGTTAAGGTGTAACTCCAAAGAGTAATTAGCCCTCCATGCTCGTTTTTAACTGCAATCATAGCATTGTTGTCTTCACAGCTGATCTCAGCTACGAGTCTCGCCAACACGCTTCTGGGCTCTAAGCGTACTGCCTCTTTGATTTTTTCCCTCAGTATCTCTAGATCTTTTTGATTCTCGGCTGTCCATATCCATGACTTTTTGTTTTTCTTTTCTTCATGGCCCTCTTTCTTCTTCAGGCAAGCATACAAGGGTTTTGCATATTTTTGGTAGTTAGGGACGTGATCTCTGACATAATTATATAGCCCTAGGATTTTCTGCAACTCATTTTCAGATTCTGGTGGCTGAATTTGCTCAAGCTTTTCCCTGTAGCCTTCAGAGAGTCCTAGGTCTGCCGCTACTTGGAAACCTAAGTAGTTTACTTGGAATTGTCCGAACTAGCATTTATTCAGATTTAATTTCAGTCCTGCGTTGGTCACTCGTTGCACCACCTTTGCTAACCTTTCTAGGTGTTCTTCTTCTGTGTCATCTGCTATGAACACATCATCGATGTAGACTGTGGCACCTAAGCCTTTAAGTACGTCCATTACTGCTGACTGAAATACATTTGGAGAATTTTTGTATCCCTGGGGCAATCGTTGCCAGACATAGCTTCTTCCTTGATGGGTAAATGCTGTTTTCCCTTGTGATTGTTTAGCCAGTCTAAGAGAAAAGAATCCATTTGCTAAGTCAATGCATGATTTGTACTTTTTCACTTGCAGTGTCTTCAGAGTACCCTGAGGGTTGATTAGACTCGCTCTGTTAGCTATTGTACGCCTGTTTAATGCTTTAAAGTTCGTCATTTCAGGCGACTTCAACTTGCATGTGTGTTGTCCTGAGAAGCCCATGGTTAAGGACTTTTTAGATTTATTGGACTCATTTAATTTAACACAACACGTGAACTCTCCCACGCAGCAGCGTGGACATTTATTGGACCTTGTAACATGTGATGTGACCGTTTCAAACCTTGAAATAGGGGACAATGTTTTCTCGGATCATATGCCAGTCCATTTTCAGTTCTCCCTCCCCCATGTAACTCCTAAAACATGCATTTCTGCACGTAAAGGCAGGAATGTTAACCATTTAACTGCCGCACGTTTCACTGAGGTTTACAACAATGACATGTTAATTCAGCCCCCATTGTTCCTCTCCAGCACTGAGGAGCTGACAAACCAGTTTGACTCTGCTTGTTTAAAGGCTCTGGATCAAGTGGCTCCTATTAAATCTAGGAGACCAAAACTCAGGGCAGAACCGTGGCTGAATGACACGACCAGAGCTGTTAGGCAGCAATGCCGAAAGGCGGAGAGAAAATGGAAAAAAGACAGACTGCAGGTCTCTTTTCAAATGGTAAAAGTGAGCTGGCGCCGATATCAGAAAGCAGTGAAAACTGCTAAATCACAATACTTCTCTGATATCATTGCTGCAAACTCTCGCAATCCTCGAGTTCTGTTCTCCACCCTAAACTCTGTTCTCCACCTCACCGAACAATCACCCCTGGAAGCCTCGACTGATCTGTGCGAGAACTTCCAACATTTCTTTTTAGATAAAATCGCAACCACCAGGGCTCTCATTTCTCCTCCATCTCACGATCCATCCATCCCACCTCAATCTGTTATGTTTGTGACCATTTTGAACCAGTCTCTCTGTCCTCTCTAGAGCAGGTCATGTGCAACCTGAAACCATCTGGCTCCCCCTTTGATGTGGTCCCCCCTCGGCTAAAGGAGGTTTTTCACACTCTAGGTCCCTCCATTCTCTCTATTGTAAATAGCAGTCTATCCTCGGGTGTGGTGCCAAAATCATTAAAACATGCTGCTGTTCAACCCCTCCTGAAAAAACCAAACCTCGACCCGTCAGTATTATCCAATTTCAGGCCTGTCTCCAGACTCCCATTTGTTTCTAAACTTCTAGAGAAAATAGTTGAGTCCCAGCTAAAGTGCTTCCTGGAGGATCACGCTATCCCCGAGCTATTCCAGTCTGGCTTCAAATCCCTCCACAGCACTGAGACTGCCCTACTGAAGGTTTTTAATGACATCTTTCTATCCACAGATACTGGTGACTCTGTGTTGCTTGTCCTATTGGACCTCACATCCGCTTTCGACACCATCGACCATGAGATCCTCATTGCTAGGTTGGAGCAGTGGGTGGGCATCTCAGGGTCAGCCCTAAACTGGTTCAGATCCTACCTCTCTGACAGGTCTTTTTGTGTGTCCATCAATGATTTTACTTCTGCAGTGGCGGCTCTTAAATGGGGGGTTCCGCAGGGGTCCATCCTGGGTCCTCTCTTGTTCTCCTTATACCTGCTGCCACTCTGTGCTATTTTCCGGAAACACAATATACCCTTCCACTTCTACGCTGATGACTGTCAAATTTACTTCCCCCTAAGACAAAATGGTACAGGCTCTATTCAACCTCTGCTCGACTGCCTGGCTGACATCAGGGACTGGATGGCTTTAAATTTCTTAAGCTTCAACGATAAGAAGTCTGAAGCCATATTGTTCCTTCCCAATGACACAACCTCAAACCACTGCATTGACCTTTCTGCTCTACCCCTGTCCGAAAAACAAAAAGTCACAAATCTGGGAGTGATAATGGATCCTTCCATGAAACTCAACAGTCATGTAAACATGATCGTCAAATCCTGTTTTTTCCAGCTGAGGCGTCTGTCTAAGCTGAAGCCCATATTATCAAAAAACAACCTGGAGACAGTGATTCACGCATTCATTACATCTAGGCTTGATTACTGCAATTCACTTCTGCTTGGCGTCAGTCAAGCCACCATTGCACGATTACAACTGGTTCAGAACGCAGCTGCCCGATTTTTAACCAGCACACGCAAAAGAGAGCACATTACACCAGTCTTGGCCTCCCTTCACTGGCTACCGGTTCATCTTCGAATCCAATTCAAAATTCTCATGTATGTCTACAAATCGCTGAACAGTCTCGCCCCCGCCTATCTCTCGGATCTGATACACCCATATGTCCCTCCACGTGCTTTGAGGTCAGAGGACCGGGTACTCTTAAGAGTTCCAGAAACTCGCCTTAAGCGCAGGGGTGACAGGGCGTTCTCTGTAGCAGGCCCAAGACTCTGGAACGAGTTACCGCTGCTCATCAAACAGGCCCCCTCCCTCTCAGTTTTCAAATCCCGGTTAAAAACTCACTACTACTCCATTGCTTTCAATGCCAGCTGATTTATATTTGATCGTTTTACTTATGATCTGCAATGTTTTTATGTTTTTCGTGTTGTACTTCATTGTCTGTGTTACCTGTTACGTGTTTGTTTGTTCAGCACTTTGGTGTGGACTTGTTCCTGTTGAAAGTGCTTTATAAATAAAATGGTATGGTATGGTATGTAGATCATCTTGACCTTCCCTGAATTCCCCACACCAAAACTATAACACTTCACCATCGTCTCATAAGTAAGTCAAGTATCAGCCATTCTAAATTTTAACAAAATGTATGACGTAATAGACCCATAACTAAACCAAATCACAATACATACGTATTACACCACATTGATCAACTTGACGTCCCTATAAAGTGTAACACACATTAAATTTCCTCCACCACACAACATGTCTTCTCCATTGTTCAGTCAAGTCATATTTATAGAAACCTCATTTTCAGATGCTCCTTCCCCTTGTCTCAGTTCCTCATGTATTTTTTCCCAGGATAACTCTTTTACATTAAAGAATTTTGTGGCTGCCTTTACTATGATTTTTATTTTTTCAGTCTTAGTTTTTGCTTGTTCTGAACAGTTTATGACGTATGCAAGGAATGGAACCAATTTATCAACTGTGATATTACTCTGATCATTGTCTGGTACTCTTGTTTTGTCAACAGTAGGTCTTGTAGAAATATCATTGTGTTTGACCTCTTTTACTGCTTCGGCATACGTAATGTTCTTATCCGTTTTAACTTTTTGTATTTCAGCTGCTTCCTTTCTTTTCACACACCCTGCATATGCTGCAGAATGACCTCCACCACAGTTGCAGCACTTCATCAGTTTCTCTCCACATTCACCATAAGAATGGTCCTCTCCACATCTACTACATCTTTGTTTACTTAAACAAACACTAGCTATATGTCCATATCTCTGACAATTATAGCACCTTAAAGGTGGTGGGATATAAGCAGTGGTGTAGTCTACGTGATATGCTGGTATAGGCCGTATACCCACTAGTAAAGCTTGGGTATTTCCGTATAACCACTTAAATGTGCCCAATGATACGTGACAACAAACACGCGTTGCAAAAAGATAAGATTATGTTCGCTCATAAGGACTCTTCATTGCGCCTCTCGCGGCTGCCATAGTTTCGTGTTCCTCGTGTTGTACGTGAGGCTCACAGCCATTGGCTGAGCTGAGCTCACTACCATAGTTCTCTGCTCTGTGATTGGTTTCTTCAGAAGCTCCTTTATGATTGGCTGCTCGGGATGCAGGCGGGCACAAGTTCAATAAAACGGGACAGACGGTGTAGGTAGAGCATTTTCGCTAACGACGACAGACTCAAAATGAAAAGGAAACAAGCTACACTTTTTGAATGTTTTTATAAACCAGCTGAACCCGAAGCTACAGAGACAACATTAGAAGAACCTACCAGTTCGACGGCCGAAACCAGCCATAATGAGGTTGATATCTGCATTTCCCCAGGTAAGTGTTGGCTAGTACAAGTTAGCTGAAGCTAGCTCAAGCAGCAAGTAACTGCATGTTTTTATCGACCTTTTCTGA
>JBBPBX010039436.1:4422-18607 GCA_038048925.1 Garcialebias charrua
TATATATAAAAAAATCTGAAAATTTTAAAATTCCAATGCATTTGCAAGCTTTTAAAAACAACAGTGTTCATACTAAATAAACAAAAAACTACTGCAAACACACACACGCATACACACACACACACACCCCAAACACACATGCAACTATAAACCAAATGAACCCATCTACATGGAGCAAACAAAATGGATGAATGCCCTTTGGGAGTCCTGGCAAATGAATATTGTTGACAGAACAATTAGCATCTTTGAGACAGGATAACCTTTACTCAATACATCATCTTTATTGTTCCCGACCTTCATTCTCGCCCCGTTTTTACAGTAGCCCTGCATTCGTCCGGGAGTGTTTGTGAAAGCCAGCTTTATTCACCACCATCTTTGTGTGAGAACATTTCTCTGAGGCCGTGTGTGTAAGTGTACAGACGAGTGTAGAGCTCAGACCCTGAGGAACATGTGAAGTGTTTAATGTGGTGAAACAGGTGCATTGAGACAGAAAGGGCAGGCCAGCCAAAGCTAGTAGGTTAGTCATACTTTGACCCCCACATCACAGAGATAGTAGCGCTGTGGGCGGAGAAGTACAAATTGCTCTTTCCTTCTCCCTTTTTCCCCAACCATCCTGTCCATCCATCTCTCTACAGAATCTAATGTGTGCAAACACACACACGGGTGTTAAAACATCTTTATTATTATTATTTTTAAATTAATATTACCTTCTTCTTTCGGCTTTTCCCTCTTCAGGGGTCGCCACAGCAAGTCATACTCCTCCACCTCACTCTGTCCTCTGCATCATCTGTCCTCATTCCAACTATCTTCATGTCCTCTCTAACTGCATCCATATATCTCCTCTTTGGCCTCCCTCTTTGTCTTTTTCCTGGCAGCTGCATTTCTAACATCCTTCTACCAATATACCCACTGTCCCACCTATGGACATGTCCAAACCATCTCAGTCTGGCCTCCCTAACTTTATCTCCCAGTTGTTCAACATGTGCTGTAACTCTGATGATCTCATTCCTAATCTTATCCATCCTTGTCACTCCTAAGGAGAACCTCAGCGTCTTCATTTCTGCCACTTCCAGTTCTTTCTCCTGTCTTTTTGTAATTTTTACTGTCTCCAGACCATACAACATAGCTGGTCTCACCATTGTCTTGTAAACTTTTCCTTTGACCTTTGCTGACACATTTTTGTCACAAATCACTCCTGAAACTTTTGTCCATCCACTCCATCCTGCCTGGACTCTCCTTTTCACCTCTTTACCACATTTCCCATTTTCCTGGACAGTGGACCCCAAGTACTTGAAGTCCTGCACATTTGTGACCTCTACTCCTTGTATTCTCACTGTTCCACTGGCCTCCCTCTCATTCACACACATGTACTCTGTCTTACGCTGACGTTCATTCCTCTTCTTTCAAGTGAATACCTCCACCTCTCCAAGTTCTCTTCCACCTGTTCCCTGTTCTCACCACAGATCACAATGTCATCTGCAAACATCATAATCCATGGGGATTCCTGACTGACCTAATCTGTTAGTCGGTCCATCACCAGAGCAAACAAGAAAGGGCTCAGAGCCAATCATTGATGCAATCCAACCTCCACCTTGAAGCTATCTGTCACTCCTACAGCACATCTCACCACTGTCCTGATGTTGTCATAGATGTCCTGTACCAGTCTAACATACTTTTCTGCCACTCCAGATTTCCTCATGCAATACCACACCTCCTCTCTTGGCACCCTGTCATATGCTTTTTCTAAATCCACAAACACACAATGGAGTTCTTTCTGACCCTCTCTGTACTTCTCTATCAACATCCTCAAAGCAAAGATGGCATCTGTGGTGCTCTTTCTTGGCATGAAACCATACTGCTGCTCACAGATAGTCACCATCTTGTCTAAGTCTTGCTTCCACAACTCTCTCCCAGATCTTCATTGTGTGGCTCATCAACTTAATTCCCCTGTAGTTGCTACAACTCTGTACATCACCCTTGTTCTTAAAAATGGGAACCAGCACACTTCTTCTCCATTCTTCAGGCATTTTCTCACCCTCAAATATTCCATTAAATATTTGAGTCAAAAACCTCACTGCCATCTCTCCAAGACATTTCCAAACCTCCACTGGTATGTCATCAGGTCCTACTGCCTTCCCCTTCTTCATTCTTTTCAGAGCTTTCCGGACTTCACCCTCACTAATCTTTCCCACTTCCTGGTCCACAGTTTCTATGACCTCCACTCTTCTTTCTCTTTCATTCTCTTCATTCATTAGCTCCTCAAAGTAATCCTTCCATCTTCCCATCACACTCTCCTCACTTGTTAGAACATTCCCATTCCCATCTTTAATAAGCCTAACCTGCTGCACATCCTTTCCAGCCTGATCCCTCTGTCTTGCCAATCGGTACAAGTCCTTCTCGCCCTCTTTAGTGTCCAGTCTCCCATACAACTCATTGTACGCCCTCTGCTTTGCCTTAGCTACTTCCCTCTTTGCTCTATGTCCCATCTCCTTATATTCCTGTCTCCTCTCTTCAGTCCTCTCACTGTCATATTTCTTCTTGGCTAATCTCTTTCTTTGAATGGCGTCCTGCACTTCACTATTCCACCACCAGGTTTCCTTATCATCCATTCTCTGTCCAGATGACACACCAAGTACCTTCCTACCTGTCTCTCTAATTACTGTTGCTGTAGTAGCCCAGTCACTTGGAAGCTCTTTCTTACCACCCAGAGCCTTTAACAGCTCGTCTCTGAATTTCTCACAACATTCTTCCTTCTTTAGCTTCCACCATTTGGTCTTCTTCTCTGATTTTACTCTTTTTCTCTTCTTCACAACAACAGTCATTCTACACACAACCATCCGATGCTGTCTGGCCACGCTCTCCCCTGCTACAACCTTACAGTCTCCAATCTCCCTCAGGTTTCCTCTTCTACACAGAATGTAGTCGACCTGTGTACTCCTTCCTCCACTCTTATAGGTCACTCTATGTTCCTCCCTCTTTTGGAAATAGGTATTGACTATAGCCATTTCCATTCTCTTGGCAAAATCCACCACCATCTGTCCTTCCTGGTTTCTTTCCTTGACACCAAACCTACCCATCACTTCCTCATCCCCTCTGTTTCCTTCACCAACATGTCCATTCAGGTCTGCTCCAATCACCACTCTTTCCTCCCTGGGAATACTCTCTATCACTTCATCCAAATCTTTCCAAAATTTATCTTTCTCCTCCCCATCACATCCAACCTGTGGAGCATAACCACTGACTATGTTTAGCATCAGACCTTCTACTTCTACCTTCAGACACATCACCCTATCTGACACTCTCTTCACCTCTACTACATTCTTTGCCAACTCCTCCTTCAGGACCACCCCTACTCCATTTCTCTTTCTATCCACACCATGGTAAAACAGTTTGAACCCTGCTCCAATACTGCGGGCCTTGCTGCCCTTCCACTTGGTCTCTTGGACACATAAAACATCTACCTTTCTTCTCTGCATCATGTCAGCCAGCTCTCTACCTTTGCCTGTCATTGTCCCCACATTTAGAGTTGCAACCCTCAGTCCTACATTCTTCACATTCCTCTTCTCCCTCTGTCTCCTGACACATTTCCCTCCTCGGGGTCTTCGACTAACCAATGAAGTGAAGTCCTAACCAATAAGAAAAATAATTCAAAAAAGTTTCTGCCTAGAGACACAAAGTTAAAAGAATCTGAATGCATAATTGTATTTTATAATAAGTTTCATGCTCAACTGCAAAGTAGTTTACAGAAAATAAGATACATTTAAAAAAGAATAATACATTTAAAACATATATTTTTATAAAAATTAAATAAACTATTAAATGTAAAATTTCATTTGAGTTGAATTCTTAGGCCTTCTCTGAACGAGTAGAAGGCCTTGAGGGTTCCCCACTTCTATATTTAGACTGACTGAAGCACTTTAAAAGAAGAGAAGTGTGGGAACTTTGAAAACCTTTGGAAATGCTCCATGAAGTTGCCTGGAAATTTAAATCACTGTCTTTAAGTTTTTATTTTTTATTTTTTTAATCATTGTCTTGAATAAACAGATCTTACCTACTACATCCAGCAGGTAGGTGTGGTTAAGGCTCCCATGTTCATTCTCTACCACACAGGTGTAGTTCCCCCTATCAGAGGGAACCACTGACTCCATTATCAGAGTCCACATGTGGTCTCTGATCTGAAAAAGGAAATCAAGAAAAATAATTTTTAATCATTTTAAAACAATCTCTAAAATCTCCACTTTGCCATGAAGCACACACCTTGAACCCTCCTATTCTTTGGTCTTTCTTGAACTCTTTTCCATTCTTGTACCAGCGCAGACTAGGAACAGGGTTTCCAGTTACTTGACAGCGAAACTTGACTGTCCTGCTGGCTGGAACCGCATGGAGCTGTTTCTCCATCTTCTCCGGCATCACCCACTGTGGCGCCAACGCTAACGAGGAGACACCGTGACATAAACATTATAATCACAATCACTGGCGTCTGCACTAATTAAATTCAGAAGCTGGAAGGCTTGAGGCTTACGTTGGAGGTTTTCGTTGCTTGTTGACAGTTCATTGGACAGTTTATTTTCCTCTGAGGATGACTCATCATCTTCTTCATCTTCAGAGGATTTCATTGCATCTGGTTGAGAAGAAAATTCAAGGAGTTTTTGAGAAATCACAATGAAAAGACAGTGCTTTTAAAGCGTTTTAGGTAGGAAGCGGACTTAGAAATCACAATGAAAAGACAGTGCTTTTAAAGCGTTTTAGGTAGGAAGCGGACTTTCCTCTCAACTGACAATGAAAATAGCTTGAGGATTAACCCCTGACCTCGATGAAAAGAGACACTGCAAGTGTTTCTATTTGACAAGCAGCAACCGACAGGAGCTGTCGCCACGGCAAAGAGCTACACCCCAACCACTTCTGAAACTTCACAGAGCTCCTTCCTCCACTGCCACGGACCATTAACAGCTAGCCTGGTTAAAAGACCAGACCAGGCTAAAAACGCAAAATCCCCCACTCTAAAAGTAACTGGTCTGGGCAGACAAGATGATTTTTGCTTTTAATGAACACACAAGACCTCCAAGGATAAAGAGTTAATGTTGTTACTGCTAAATAAAAAAGTTAAAATAAGAATTGTGATGTTTGGAAACAAAACAAAAAAATCAGTTTTAATAATCAATCCGAAGGGACTTCACATGGTTTGGGCTTTTTGCAGGAGGACAAAACTTAAATAAAGTTAGGATGTGTAATCAAAATTGTACAATTATAATTAGCACTAAATGATTTGTAATGTTTTATTTATATATACACTAGTGTAGTGGAACACCTCATCTCTGATTTTTTGGTTTTACACCTTTTCACATCTCTCTGAAACTCAGTGTTACACTTTTCTTGAAGCTCTCAAGGAGACAAGTGGACACTATTTTGTTACATTTATTTGGAATTAAGAGACACAAATCAGAAGAGACTTTCTTTAATTTGTGTTGCTTCAGAATTAATCAACACAATAACTTCAATGTACTGTATTNAGCGTTTTAGGTAGGAAGCGGACTTTCCTCTCAACTGACAATGAAAATAGCTTGAGGATTAACCCCTGACCTCGATGAAAAGAGACACTGCAAGTGTTTCTATTTGACAAGCAGCAACCGACAGGAGCTGTCGCCACGGCAAAGAGCTACACCCCAACCACTTCTGAAACTTCACAGAGCTCCTTCCTCCACTGCCACGGACCATTAACAGCTAGCCTGGTTAAAACCAGACCAGGCTAAAAACGCAAAATCCCCCACTCTAAAAGTAACTGGTCTGGGCAGACAAGATGATTTTTGCTTTTAATGAACACACAAGACCTCCAAGGATAAAGAGTTAATGTTGTTACTGCTAAATAAAAAAGTTAAAATAAGAATTGTGATGTTTGGAAACAAAACAAAAAAATCAGTTTTAATAATCAATCCGAAGGGACTTCACATGGTTTGGGCTTTTTGCAGGAGGACAAAACTTAAATAAAGTTAGGATGTGTAATCAAAATTGTACAATTATAATTAGCACTAAATGATTTGTAATGTTTTATTTATATATACACTAGTGTAGTGGAACACCTCATCTCTGATTTTTTGGTTTTACACCTTTTCACATCTCTCTGAAACTCAGTGTTACACTTTTCTTGAAGCTCTCAAGGAGACAAGTGGACACTATTTTGTTACATTTATTTGGAATTAAGAGACACAAATCAGAAGAGACTTTCTTTAATTTGTGTTGCTTCAGAATTAATCAACACAATAACTTCAATGTACTGTATTGATCGTGGTTTATGCTGTTAGAATATCAGTCACTTCTTCATATGAGGAATCAAAGCATCACCTGTTATGCATATGAACAGTATATTCTTAATATGTGTATGATTTTACTAAGCTGGTGTATTTTAAATATGCCAAAGTGAAGAACAACTCAGAATGATCTTAGTATTTGTTTGAAGTGTTTTGGGAACGAAGGAAAAGTCGTAGACATAAGTTGTCTCCTGTCTCCTGTCCTTTCTGAAAACAATTAATCTGTTCTCAAAACTGATTCTCTGTTTTCACACCTGCAAGTCTTCTGTTTTGTCTCCGTGCTCGAAACTTACGAGTTCTCGTGTAAAAAACATTTCACCTGACGTCAACAAATCTCCTCCCTACTCTGGTCACAAGAGCCAATGAAACGAAGAGAAAACTCTGACGTCACATCCTGTTAAATGGCCCAGCTTCCTGGAACTTTTGAGTTCTCTGGGAGAAGCGGAGATGTGAACTTTCTCTTTGAAACTGAGTCAAAGGTCCGCGTCTTCAGCAAGGTTCAAACAGCACGTCAGCTGTGAACCATTCGAGTGTCACAGCTCCAAGCTGTGAACTCTTTCTGGAAGTTGTTCTCTTGAAAACCAAACCGGAGCTGAGGGCATGACTCTGGGAGGCAGAAGCAGACCTCACGAGACCGTGGACAGATGAAATTTGTCGCCTGTAAACCGTAGCAGGACATGCACGTATGGCTGGACTAGTTTACCGGAGTTGAGACAAGAAATCTTCACAAAGGTAAAAGTCATTGTTCATCGTGGTACGGAGTATCGCCGACACCGGACCGGAGGATGTGCCGTTTCTGGTTAAAACATCTCAAGATAAGACTTCAACCATTTAACTTTCATCCTTAAACTTCCTCCTTAAACTTTCTCCTCTTATTTTTATTTCTAAAAGTAAAACTGTAAGTTTGTGCCGCAGAAATAAGTTAATATAAGACCCATTAACTTGTGTTCTGTTGTTCCTGTTTTAATCTGCTGAAAGTTAGTTATAGGAAACTGATCGATCAATCTATGTAAATATGTTTTGATTGTAATTTGATTTGTTATTAAATGATTCTACCTCTGCTAGGTCAAACATAATAACGTTTTCTGTCAAGTTACATTCACTAAGACACAAATTTATTGATATTAATCTGAAAAAGTGAGAACCCGTGAATTGATGGTAAGTTTGTGTCAGATAAAATCTACTCAAATCTATCATCTAAAATATAGATAAGTCAGCAAACTGATCAATATATCTATTTTATTACACTAGTCATTCATTAAGGTGATGTCACATAAAATGTGAAAAAGTGGTAAAGAAGCAACATCATGAATCATTTAGCTAAAGATGAGGTAGAATGTGTGACTCAAACATCTTGTATTGTTTTGTTTCTGCAATTCTAAGGGTATTTTTTTAGGCTTGTAGAAGTCTTTTCTTCATTTAGTTGCTCTTTCTTCTGCATTGCCCATTGATTTAGATGTTTGATTCCACATATTTGAACTCAGTCATCTATCTTTAATACTTCTACTCCTTGCAGCTTCAATGGTACATCTGTCTTCCTCACTTTCATTCCACCTCTCCAGGCTGTCTTCCATCTGCCCAGTACAGATCATCATGTCGTTTGAGAGCATCACAGTATACAGGGACTGATCTCTGCTGTCAACCCGTCCATCACCACATATGGCAATGAACAAGAAGTAACAACATCAAACAAACAAACAACAGCAAACTGCTGCATCTGTTCAAGATGTGTTTAAGTTCAAGTTGTGTTTTGTTTGTCATATGCAAGTTTAACACAAAGTTAACAGTACAATGAAATGCTTAGGAAGAGAAGAACCAATTTGACGTGCTAAAAAAAAAAATCAAATAACAAACCAACAAGAAATATTAAAAGCATGCAATAAAAAAGTACCAAAAAGTGAAAAAGTTATTATAATATTTACCATGTTTTAAAGAGATATTGAACAACAACATGGTAGAATACAATGGTGCAGAATATAATGGTGCTGCATGTGTTTCTCTTTTGATACAGCTGGGGGGTGTTGTTCTTTGCTCGGTTTGAGGCAAGTAACAGCACACCTGCACATAAACTCCCCCCCTCTCCTGATGGCCAGGTGCTGGCGCTGTCCTCAGACAGCGTAAGGCGATCATTTATCAAGATTAACGCCCGGAAGGCCTCTGGTCCTGACAACATACCTGGTCGTGTGCTGAAGGACTGTGCAGGGGAACTCGCAGCGGTCTTCACGGACATCTTTAACATCTCACTGAGCCAGGCCATCGTCCCCACCTGTTTCAAAGCCACCACCATCATCCCTGTCCCAAAGAAGGCAACGCCCGCATGCCTCAATGACTATCGCCCAGTAGCACTCACCCCCATCCTGATGAAGTGCTTTGAACGGCTAGTCATGAAAAGCATCACATCTGTCCTCCCTGCCTCCCTGGATCCCTTCCAATTTGCATACCGACCTAATCGCTCAACCGACGATGCCATCTCCTCTGCCCTCCACACAGCTCTCACACATCTGGACACGAAGGACTCTTATGTTAGAATGCTGTTCATCGACTTCAGCTCGGCATTCAACACCATCATCCCCCAACAGCTCATCCTTAAACTGGACAGTCTGGGGCTGAACACCTCAATGTGTAACTGGCTGCTAGACTTCCTGACCGGGAGACCACAGACAGTACGGATCGGGAGTAACACATCTAGCACCATCACATTGAACACAGGGGCCCCACAAGGATGTGTGCTGAGCCCCCTTCTATTCACCCTGCTAACACACGACTGCACACCATCGTACAGCTCCAACCACTTCATCAAGTTTGCGGACGACACAACAGTGGTAGGTCTCATCAGCAACAACGATGAGACGGACTACAGGAACGAGGTGAGCCGCTTGGCCTTGTGGTGCGGACACAACAATCTCACTCTCAACGTGGAGAAGACAAAGGAGATTGTCGTGGACTTCAGGAAGAGGGATGCACAACATGCCCCTCTGACCATCAACAGCACCGCAGTGGAGAGAGTGGACAGCACCAAGTTCCTGGGAGTGCACGTCTCAAAGGACCTGTCCTGGAGCAGGAACACTGCAGCACTGGCCAAGAAGGCTCACCAGCGCTCTACTTTCTCCGCAAGCTGAAAAGGGCTGGAGCTTCAACCCCCATCATGTGCACCTTCTACAGGGGTGCCATAGAAAGTGTCCTGACCAGCTGCATCACGGTGTGGTTTGGTGCATGCACTGCATCATGCCGCAAGAGCCTCCAGCGCATCGTGAAAGCAGCTGAGAAGATCGTCGGCACCTCCTTGCCCTCACTGCAGGACTTACACAGCAAACGCCTCACTCGGAAAGCCCACTGCATGGCAGGTGATCCCACACACCCACTACACAGCCGCTTTAGACTGCTGCCATCAGGGAGGAGACTGAGGAGTCTCCAGGCTCGAACCAGCAGACTGAGAGACAGCTCTGTTCATCAGGCAGTCAGAATGCTAAACACTCTGCCTGCTCTGCCTCCCCTCCCATTTGAACTGCCTTAACACAAAAAACTTTCTCACACATTACCACTCAACACAAAGTTTTTAACACTGGACTCTGTGTCATCAAACGGGTTATTCACTAAACTCTCGGTCATGTACTCATTCAGTTTGCACTACTTCTCATATTTGCACTAATGTTTGTATTACATTACTGCCTATAGTCATACTACTGTTTACATTCACTGTTTACATTTATTAATACGGTTTACATTTATTACTACTGCTTTACATTTATTACTACTGTTTACATTTACACTACTTTTATCTACACTACTGCAGATACATATACAGCATTCTCTGACTAGCCTTATCTAAGGATGCCAAATGTGCCTTATGTGCCTCACTGCATATGCCACTTTGCCTATATACCAACATCAAATACCTCATACATATACTGTGTACATTAACTTATATGCTGCTGTGCCACTCTTTGCAAATGTCAATGCTAGAACCTTCAGTTTATTTTATAGATATACTTTTTATACTTTTTATACTACTATGCAAAAACTCAGGACAGTATTACACTTTTATTATTTCATTTTATGCTTATGTTCATTGGGTGTTTGGTGTTTCAGGGGTGTTTGGTGTTTCAGTGTTGGTGTAAATTTTCATACTTTTATACTATTATGAAAAACTCAGGACAGTGTTACACTTTTACTATTTTATGCTTATGTTTATTAAATGTTTTAGTGTTTAGTGTTTAGATGGTTACTGTTGCACCGAGGGACTGAGAGAAACGCAATTTCGGTCCTGTGTATGTCCTGTACATATTGCAGTTCTGACAATAAAGTTGACTTTGACTTTGACTTCAGGGACACGTTGGCTCAAACTTTTATTGCGCTTCATCTTCTGACTCTCAGCAGATTCTATCGAGTGGAACAAGTTAGATGTGTTCCCACCGCTACTTAGAAAGATTCTTCGTCACATTTTGCAGCTCACTGACTGAAACCTGCAGTTGATCAGATCTTAGAAAGCCGAACCACTTCTACACTGACAAATTAGTCTTTCCTCTCTTATTAATTATGTCATCTGTTTTCTCTTTGCTTGTGAAAGCTTGTTCAGTCACATGACGGTCCTGGGCACTCATTTTGAAGTGAAAACTTAACGTGCATTGAAGATTAGCCTAGCCTGCTACTCAAGCTCTGTGCAACATCTACGTCACCACGCACTTAAGTAGTTGTGTCACATCTTTTTCTGTCTGGGTTGAAACTGAAGTGGCCGCTTCAACCTGAACAGAAAAAGATACGTGTCAGTGAAATGCTGAAAGCATATCAAAATATCGAAAATGTGCTTAAAACTCATATTACTGTTATTGAATAAAAGTGTATTGCGGCATATGTCGATATTGAATTATTGTCCAGCCCTAAACCAACATAAAAATAAATTCCTATTCTGCCCGTTAATAAAATATTTGATTAATACTGGTCTGGTTCCGGGACTAAGTTTTCCCTCGCCCGGACGCGGGTCACCGGGGCCCCACTCTGGAGCCAGGCCCGGAGGTGGGGCACGCTGGCGAGCGCCTGGTGGCCGGGCTTTTACCCATGGAGCCCGGCCGGGCACAGCCCGAAGAGGAGACGTGGGTCCCCCTTCCCATGGGCTC
Organism: Garcialebias charrua; assembly: GCA_038048925.1. Taxonomy (NCBI): domain Eukaryota; kingdom Metazoa; phylum Chordata; class Actinopteri; order Cyprinodontiformes; family Rivulidae; genus Garcialebias; species Garcialebias charrua. The sequence goes on from JBBPBX010039436.1 coordinate 15,842, forward strand.
ACCACCTGTGGGAGGGGCCAAAGGGGTCGGGTGCAATGTGAGATGGGTGGCGGCCGAGGGCGGGGACCCTGGCGGTCTGATCCTCGGCTACAGAAGCTGGCCATTGGGACATGGAATGTCACCTCTCTGGTGGGGAAGGAGCCTGAGCTAGTGTGTGAGGTTGAGAGGTTCCGACTAGAAATAGTCGGACTCACCTCAACGCATGGCTCTGGCTCTGGAACCAGTTTCCTTGAGAGGGGTTGGACACTCTTCCACTCTGGAGTTGCCCCTGGTGAGAGGCGCCGAGCAGGAGTGGGCATACTGGTTGCCCCCCATCTTGGTGCCTGTACGTTGGGGTTCACCCCGGTGAACGAGAGGGTAGCCTCCCTTCGCCTACGTGTGGGGGGACGGGCTCTGACTGTTGTTTGTGCCTATGCACCAAACGGCAGCTCAGACTACCCACCCTTTTTGGAGTCCTTGGAGGGGGTATTGGAGAGTGCGCCTCCTGGGGACTCCCTTGTTCTACTGGGGGACTTCAACGCTCACGTGGGCAATGACAGTGAGACCTGGAGGGGTGTGGTTGGGAGGAACGGCCCCCCTGATCTGAACCAGAGTGGTGTTCTGTTATTGGACTTCTGTGCTCGTATGTAAAGGATTATGAGGAGGTCAATATTAATACTGACCTCTTTACCTTAATTAATTTACTTATTCAGATTGAATAGTAAATTCACGGATTCTTTTCTTTTTCAGTTTACTCAATATATCTGTGATCTTTATGATGGATAAATAAACAGAGCCATTAAGTGACAATGGACACGTTAACTTAGCTTGATATGTCAAAGAGACACTATCATTTATTTAAAATGAATCAACTAAATTAACACCATTACACTTGATTGACAGGATTTCACTTTCTTGTAATTTAAAACGTCAGCACACTTAAATTCAACACAACAGACATAAATACTAGATGTTAAACATATTTAGTCTGTGGCTCTTTAACTTAAAATAGTTTCCAGCTTAGATTGAGAGGGGAAAGAAATAGGAGGAAAGATTTAAGAAGAATTGGGAGGTTAAGAGAGGAAGTTTATCTTGCATTTATGAAACCAGATGACACTCTTCCGTACGCGTCCAGCTAAGATATCATCACACCTCCAGCAAGCAAACAGCTGCTCCTTTACCTTAAGACGTCCGCCTTGGTTCTGGTAAAGAGCTGTGGTCAACTTTAGACTGACGAGTCGTCGGTCCCGCAAGTCCAAGCTGGACTCCACGCGTGTTTACCTTGTCGGTGTCGGTGATACTCGCTTTCGTCGGCAGAAGTCGTGACAGTCGTGGCTTCTTGGCTCAAGATAATTTATTCCAGGAAGGAATAACAAAGTTTTTGAGCTTACTCGTTCGAAGTGGACCCATAACAACATGTTATCAGTCCCAGCTGGATGACGAGTCCTTAGCGCGTGACTGGTGGTCATTCAGCTCTTTGGAAAGTTCACATCATCTTTGAAGCTCCCAGAAACTCTGAAGCGTTTCCGCACAGTTAGAACTTAAAAAGGATCAGAGAGGAGAGTTCACTTGTCTTATCGCGACCCAAGGTTACAGCCAGAGCAGAGGGAGATTTGTTTAGGAAAAGACAGAGAAGCTGGAGCCTTGTTCATGAAAAACAACGGATTAACCTGTCTTCTGATGTTCTAAACAAAACCGTCTGGTCTATGTGACCCGAGATTTCACCTTTAACACAGCAGTGAACACAGTTTAACTCTTACAGAATAACACAGTTTAAAAGCACACATCATGAAAATGACAAAAGTTATTCTTTTGATCACATCAGCCTAAAATCAAAGATAGAAATAGTCTCTTTTTGGTGACTATGTTATCAGATTATAGCTAAATGAATGATTTTGTAGTAAATGTCTTGCTTTACTGAGAGGTCAGTAAAGGTCATCACTGGACAGTTCAAAAACCTTAATTTGACCCTGGGTAGGTCCACTACATCTCCCCCCTTTTGGAAGCCATCGCCAGTCCTTGGGGATGGGGTCCAACACGAAAGGAAACCTTGAACTGTCTTTGATCTTGAAGTAATCCAGCAAGTGGAAAAGAAAAATCAAAAATTATAATCCCATAAAGTTTTTGGAAATTCCATACTGTTCGGAGGTAATCCCATTGCGAAAAGCTTTTAATCCCTTGGAAAACTGAGTCTGTTAACTCTTGGCAAACAAAGTCTGTGATCCTTTGGAAAACAAAGTCTTATAATCCACAGCGGTAATTCCACAACGATTAGTTTTGTTGATTGATCAGCAACAATTGTTTTCATAATCAGCATGTAGAGGGGATCCCTCGATTGACGCAGAGGAGGCGACCCTTGGATGAAGGTTGAAGACCAAGCGTTGGAGCTGCAGGTCCCCACATCGAAGGTTGTTGGCTGGTTGGTTTCCAGTCAGTGCCACTCTGGTTCTATGTGTCATGCAATTATGTGGTTTTTTAGGTGGGCTTATGAATAGGATTTTACATTAGGCCCTACCTATATGCACCTGGTATGTAAGCTATCATGGTTTAGATCAGCTACAATTACCAATTAAGGGGTGGATCAATTCTGTAAAATTAGATATAGGGATTTGTACCTATAAAATTTTGGAGGGCTTCTGTAACGAAGGCCTCTAATTCCAAACTATTCCTCCATTCATTACTTAGTTTAGGTTAAACTAAAATAAAAATGAAATATAGTTTGATCTAAATGTCTGTTGTCTTTTAGACGAACGACGTAGGATTTGGTATTCCTAATAAATTTGAAGT
>JBBPBX010039436.1:19394-29887 GCA_038048925.1 Garcialebias charrua
ACTCTTTTCCAGGCAGGATTTTGAAAAATAAAATAAAATAAAAAAAATAATAAACCCCACGATTTGGTTCAGTTAAAATCAGAACTATAAACAGATCATTGTGCTAACCAAAGAAAGAAATTTAATATCAGGTAGATATTTTGATGGTGATTTTACTAAATTATGTAACAGCCTGTAAGAAATGATGCTCTCAGATGTTGGGTTCTATTCTGATATTTACAAAGTAGAAATGGTGACCATAGGTCTTTGTTCAGTGAAAGAGAAGAAGCTCTGAGTGGTTTTAAAGTGGTCTGACTTCATAAACTCTGATGAGCTGTTGGCATGAGTTGTCCATTTGCCCCGGATTATCTTTTGTTAATTGACTAAGCTGCCCTTTGTAATGGTCAGACCCTCTCCTTTCAGAGGGGATTGGCCTTCATGTGAGGCCAGAGGAAAAACATGCAGCCATTTCCAAAATGTTCAACTTCAAAATATCAATTTCAGTTTGCTAGTTTTGTGATTCTGGATTCGAGGTTAGTGGTGAAGATAACGTTAGAAAATGTAACTCAAATCATTGAAAATTAAACCACTTCACTAAACCCTGACTGGTGTTAGAGAACAAGATAAGAACAGAGATTTCATAAAAACACTGCAGAAAAATAGTTTATTAAAAGTACCGGTATATGTATTTCAGCCAGTTCAGACTGAGTTCAACATTCATAAAAACACCTTAAATATGGCAGTTACATTGTCTTTTAGTGTTGAAAATTATTCCATTAAGACTTAAAAGTAAAATACTGTTTGTGTTCTAAACAAATTTACACTTCTAAGAATTTTGTTGCAGAATAAATAAAATGTATTTTGAAATAAGTCCCCCAAGAGTGTCACAATAATGTGCCAAACACAAACTGCTTCAGTTTTTGCATGATTACTTGTCCTTGAGCATAAATGATTTTTTGTAAAGTGTAAATGATGACTTGTCCATTACTACTGTATTATTTAGTGTTTACTAATTAAAAGAAAAACTAGTCAAATATAACTTTCTTTGTACACCACATTATGTGCCTATGTACTTTCTAACAAGAACAAGACGTACGCCAATGTCCCTCATCGCTGAGTAATATGAATAGTGAATGTTTGTAGTTTTCAATACGTGTTTTTCTGGATTAGAATTCAACAGGCAACACAAATAAACCTAAATGAATTTGATACAGGATATTCAAGTAGGCAGGACTGTGTAGAAGACCAGAGGTATTTATTTTATTTTATTTTATATTCTTTTGCTTGTCCGAGGCAGCACAGAGCGATGGATCCTGGCTATCAGAGGGAGTAATTTTATCCACCACCAGGAGAAATGGCGGAGCCATGGGGTGGCCAGTGGTGGCCTTGGCCACCATGGATTTATCTTCGACCACTCCAAAGGCCAACCCAATCATTCAAGAAAACACAAGTTACGAATGTAACTACGGTTCTATGAATCCTGGATGACAGCCAGAGGGCGGTGCTGAAAGCACTGAATATTCCCTTCGCGCATGCGCTGTTCAAGTAATTATATCAATGACGTCACACAGGTGTGACCGGATAACCAATCAGAGGCTATATAGCCTAGCGTTATCCGTAATTCAGTCCTACAGAATCTTCTCGCGTAAAGCAAGGATTCTGAGTGACAGAGAAGCTCTGGCTGTCATCCGGGATTCATAGAACCGTAGTTACATACGTAACTTTCATTCTATTTCATCACTACTGACCGCCAGAGGGCGGTGCTGAAAGCACTGAATGACTAGTATCAACGATGTCACAAGGATTCCTGAGCACATACCTCACTGAAGGCCCAGAGGACCCTTGCAGAAGAACCTGGCCCAGGTGATGCGGGGTGGCCACGTTAACTCTGTAGAATCTGGTGAACGTGAATGGGGAAGTCCATGATGCAGCAGCACATATTGCTTCCAGTGAGACCCCTCTCAGGCCAGCCCAGGAAGCGGAGACACTCCTGGTAGAGTGTGCCTTCACAACGACTGGCAGGGGGTGGTGTCCCGCTGCGTTCACATGGCAGATGACATCCACGATCCAGTGGGTTAGGCGCTGCTTGGAAAGAGGGTAGCCCAGTCTAGGGCCCCCGTAACACACAAACAGCTGGTCTGAGTACCGTATAGCGGCAGTGGCTGCAACGTATTTCTCCAATGCTCTCACTGGGCACAACAATCCAGACCCCTCACAAGGTGCAGCTTGAAAACGTGCCAACCTTAATGGTTGGTTACAGTGAGAATGAGATAAGATCTTTGGTACAAAAGCAATGTTTGGCCACAAGGTAACATCAGACCCTTCAGGGCCCAACCTGAGACATGAGGGGTTGATTGAAAAAGCGTCCAACTCACCGACCCCATTTGCTGAGTTAATAGCCAGCAGAAAAGCAGTCTTACATGAAAGCCACTTGAGGTCCACTGGTGTCAAGGGCTCGAACGGATCGGCAACACAAAGCCTTGAGAACCAAGGATGGGTCACAACTTGGTACTCGTGTAGCCTTCGGCAGGTGCAACCTACGGGCACCACATAGAAAGAGAGACACCAGATTATGACTTCCCACCGGATGGTCATTGATGCCGGCGGGATTAGCTCATATTGCCGTAACAGACCTTAAGCGTCGAGGGAGAGTGACCCTTACCAAGGAGAGACAGGATAAACTCCAGAATAGTGCTTACCACACAGGAAACTGGATCTTCATTGTGATCAGAACACCATTGGGAAAACAGACACCACTTGTTTTCGTACTGCTGAAGAACACACTGAGAAGCTGTGCTGACCTGGTACCCCCTTGGTGGTTGATGTGGTAGACAGCAGAGGTGTTGTCTGACCGGATGAGGACATGCCTCCCTTCCAGGTGGGGTAGTAAGTTCTTTAGTGCCAAATGTGACAGAGAGCACCTGTGACAGAGAGCACCTGTGACAGAGCACCTGTGACAGAGCACCTGTGACAGAGCACCTGTGACAGAGCACCTGTGACAGAGCACCTGTGAGGAAGCGGACGCGGGCACACCTTGGCTGCCGCTGCTCCTCATACTTTTTGCTCTTTGAAGCCTTTTTTTTACTACTTTCTGCTGTTTTTTTTTCACCGAGCCTTGTTGGACATTTCTACCTTTCTCGATTGCAGAGTGCGGCAGGCCTAGGCCTGTGTACAGCACCTGTACGAGCTGACGCGGACATTTCTACCTTTCTTTGAACCTTTCTACCTTTCTTTGAACATTTCTACCTTTCTTGAACGCAGAGTGCGGCAGGCGTTTTGCCTGTGTACAGCACCTGTACGAGCTGACGCGGACATTTCTACCTTTCTTTGAACCTTTTTACCTTTCTGTGATTAAGTTTTAGAGCAACTGTCTTTTCTGACTGCGTTGTGGTTCTGCAAACGTTATAAGTTGCCGGTCAAAGCAGATGACCGCTTGTCCTGAGCCTGGGTCTGCTAGAGGTTTCTTCCTTCTAAAAGGGAGTTTTTCCTTTCCACTGATGCCTAGTGCTTGCTCAGGATAGGAGACTGCAGCCAGGCCAAGATTTGACTTGTTGCTGGATTCATTAGATAGAAAACTTTACTAGTTTAACCGGAATTTTATTAGTGGGGGCTGTTAGCTCCCGCTAGCTCCAGAACGAATTTAGCTTAAAAAACCACGTAGCTGCATTTATTGTTCGCTTACCTGCTGCCTCTGTCACCCTCCTGGGTCCTCTGGACTGTTTTGGATTTTCTCCTGTGCTCCTCTTCGAGGTAATGATCATTCAAATTACCTCTTTCTGCTTCTTGTATATCTTTCTTGGAGCCGTGGGCCTGCTGTTAGCGGCTAGCTCCGTGCTAGCTTCCACCGGATCGACAACAATGTTGACCTACTCCGCTTCGCAGCTGTTTGAATTTAACAACTGCTCCATTCCTCCTTCTATTTCGACCATTAAACAACTGGGACTTCTGCGTAGACCTCGTTACATCCATAGAAGCTCTCGAAAGAAATTAGTTCACTTTAGGCAAACTGGCTCTGACTCGATTGCTACTGTCTGGTCTGAGAGACGTGTCGCACCTCGACGACGTCATCAGAACGCTGCGTCTGTGGTCCTTTGTAGTCCACAGCACACGAAGTGGCAAGGAAAACGTGGAGTGGACTTCAGTCTGCTTAAACCTCTTCAAAAACAATCTGCTCCAACTAGTATTAAAATAGAACTTTTTAATGTTCAATCACTTTCAAACAAATCATGTCTAATTCATGATCACATTTTGGAGAAGAATTTGGACCTCATGTGCCTCACAGAAACTTGGCATAGACCGGATGTGTACAGTTCTTTAAATGAAGCTTGTCCATCTGGATACAGCTATCTGCAGAGAGCCCGCAGCACTGGCCGCGGTGGTGGTCTGGCTGTAATCTACCGCAGTAGTTTAGGGCTGTCGCATCTGGTTTCTCAGGATTTTTCTTCTTTTGAATGTCTGGCTTTCAGCTTCAAAGCCCCACTCCTGATGAATGTTATATTAATTTATAGACCTCCCAAACCGCATGTTTCATTTAACTCAGAGATACATGACCTCTTCACTTATTTCTGCACCTCCCCTGTGAAGACTATTTTTCTTGGCGACTTGAATATCCACGTGGACAATTCCTCTTCACCTCTGGCAACAGATTTTAAGTCTCTTTTGGATTCTCTTAATCTCACTCAACATGTTGACGCCCCTACGCACAGCAGGGGGCATACTCTGGATTTGGTGATTACTGACACTGTACTCATCAATAACTTATCTGTATATGACCTGGGTGTCTCAGACCACAGGGTCATCTCCCTGGAAGTGCCTTCATCTTCGCCTGCTTCAAACCCAAAACGACCCATCCAGTTCCGTGACCTTAAAAACATTTCCCTTGATGTTCTGTCTGCTGATCTTCACACCCTGACCGCTGTCAATCATCCTTCTGCAGATGACTCTGTGGATTACTACAACCAATCTCTTGGGGAGCTCCTGGACCTACATGCTCCCTTGAAAACAAGACTGGTGTCTTTCTCCCGTTCAGCCCCTTGGTACACTGATGAGCTGCGCAAGATGAAGGCAACTGGCCGTGCTATCGAGAGACGTCTAAAATCATCTGGTCTCTCGGTACATAAGCAGGCGTACAAAGAACATCAGAAAGCGTACGCCTATTCTCTTAAAGAAGCACGCTCCAAATATTATTCTAACATCATCAACACCTGCCCTGGAAACTCTAAACAGCTCTTCTCCACAATAACTCGTCTGCTTAAAGTTGCAGTATGTAGCTTTTTTTATAAACATATTTCTTCTCTCTGTCACTATTTTTGGACAGAGTGATGGTAAACAGGTAATCTTTGAGAAATACTATATTCCTCTGGCGTCTCCCGGTGGTTAAAATAGCATTTATAAAAACCAGAGCGGGCCGTTTTTGACCAGCCAATAAAAACAGAGTTATTTTCATGAACGAGCTTCCCCCGCCCTCCCCCCGCCTCTCCCAGCGGCTGCGCGCAGCAGCCGGGCACGCTCCCGTCTCAAACAGTAGCTGTTTCAAGATGGCGGAGGTGGCGAGAGCTTCGAGTGCTCAGGATTGCCAAGCGATGCAGAGTTAGCAACTTTCCTGCTTGAAAAGTAAGTGTCTTTGCTTCAATCATGTGATAGCGCAAATGCCATGTTATTATCTACAACAGGCTAAAACCGTTTTCCGGCCTACAGCTGACGTGATGCTAATGGCAGCAGCTAACTCATTCAACCTCAGTATTGTTTCGATACGTACATTTAGTTATCCTAACTTATTGTATTGTGGATCAGCAAGCAGATATGATGAAAGTACTGTAACTGCGCTGTCTGTGTGAGATAGGCATGATCACAAGAACTAGCAATTAGCATATTGTCTGCTGATCATTTGGTGGTCATAATCGAAAAGTCTGTTAGTTGTACTACACAATATATGTTGTTGATGCATACATGTCAACCTCTTTGGACGTTTACCTGTATAAAGGGCCTCAAAAATCATTAATTTTTGGAATAAAATCTGTAAAACTTGCGGTGGGGTGGACGAGTTTGTTGTCTGCTGCGGACATGAGCCTGCAGTGAAGCAGGATGAAAGGAGAGCGTAAAAAGTTCAAATTTTACTTCTAGCAGCAGAACAGGATGGAAGATGGCTGTGTAATAGATTAATAATAGTAATAAATGTAGAGTAAGGTATTTAAACACTTACTGATTTACTATTATTGTAGATGCGCAGTTTAGCAGACTTTAATCTTGCACAAACTGCCACCAAAGTGCGAGTTCTTCCTTTTTCCGATACTAAGTTGTTTTTACTGTGATTAGACAAGAAATGTAATTTCACGCTTAGACTTCAATTTATGTTGGTCTACCAAAAAATAGACCTTTTATTGAAACTATCACAAAAATTACATAAACATTTGTATCGATATTAGCTCTGATTTAATAACTACGTTGACAAGAATTCAAATTAAAACAAACAGACAGTTGGACCTTTCTGTTGGCACATTACTTAAAGTTTACCATGATGAAAATAAACATAAGGAGGAGTTTAAGGAGGAAAGATAAAAGATTGAAATGAAATGGTTGAATCTTATCTTGAGATGTTTAACCAGTGATAGCACCCTCTGCTCGGTTTCGGCTGGACGTCCGTCCCGTGATGAAACACTTTTACCTTCGTGAAGATGATCCTGTCTCAACTCCGGTAAATTAGTCAAGCCAGACGCGCAGGCTGCTGCGTTTTACAGGCGACCACTTTCATCTTGCCACGGTCTCGTGAAGTCTGCGTCGGCCTCCCAGAGTGATGCCTGGTTCTGGTTTTGTTCAAGATAACTTCAGAAAGAGTGTCACCGCTTGGAGCTGTGACACTCGAAGTGGTTCACAGCTGACGTGCTGTTTGAACCTTTGCTGAAGACGTGGGCCTTTGGTGCCTGGCCGGAACGTACATCAGCTTGGAGAAAAACGTCCGTGCGTCTTCCCTTCTCCCTCAGAACTCAAAAACCCAGTGAGTGCTGAGAACTGAGTCCCAGCACGGAGACAAAACAAAAGGCAGGTGTGAAAACAGAGCACTCTCTGTTTAGGCACAGATGAATTGTTTTTAGAACGGACGGGAGACCGAAGATTAAGTTATGTCTAGAACTTCTCCTTCGAAACAAAAACAGTTCAAACAAATACGAAGAATTGTTCATTCAACTTTAGACACATTCTGCATAGAGCAGACAGTTTCAAAACATGATCATTCTGAGATGTTCTCTTAACTTTGTCATATTTAAAATATACCAGTTTAGTAAAATCATCATTGAAATGACAAAAATACTGTTTGATCAATTCTGAATTAACACACATTAACGAGAAAGTTCAATCTGATTAATTAGTGTCCATTAATTCATAATAATTGTTAAAATATATAAGTGTCCATCTGTCTCCTTGAGGTTCAAGCAAGTGTAACACTGAGTGATTCAGAGAGGTGTAGAGAGGTGTACTTGAAGGTCAAGACAGAAATATCAGAGGCTAGGTGTATCACTACAGTCCCCCTTTTTGGAAGTCATCGCCTGTCCTTGGAGATGAGTTCCAACACGAAAGGATACCACCGAATGTCTCTGACCTCTATGTAATCCAGCAAGTGGAAAAAAAAAATAAAAAAAGTTCAAAATTATACTCCCATAATGTTTTTGGAAATTCCATACTGTTCGTAGGTAATCCCTTTGCGGTAAGCTTTCAATCCTTTGGAAAACAAAGTCTGTTAACCCATGGAAAACTGAGTCTGTGATCCCTTGGAAAACAAAGTCTTATAATCCACAACGGTAAATCCACAACGATGGGGGTTATTGATTTCATCAGCAAGAATGGAATTTAATCAGCATGTAGAGGGGATCCCTCGATTGAAGCAGAGGAGGCGGCCTTGGATGAAGGTTGAAGACCAACGTTGGATCAGCAGGTCCCCACATCGAAGGTTGCAGGCTGGATGGCTTCCAGTCGGTGCCACCCTGGTTCAATGTGTCATGCAATTATGTGGTTTTAGGTGGGCTTATGATAGGGATTCTACATTAAGCCTTACCTATATGCACCTGGTATGTAAGCTATCATGGATTAGATCAGCTACAATTACCAATTAAGGGGTGGATCAATGCTGTAAAAATCAGAAATAGGGATCTATACCTATAGAAATGTGGAGGGCTTCTGTAACGAAGGCCTCTTCTTTCAAACTATTCCTCCATTCATTATTTAGTTTAGGTTAAACTAAAAATAAAAATGAAAACTAGTTTGGTCTAAATGTCTGTTGTCTTTTAGACGAACGACGCAAGATTTGGTATTCCCTATAAATTTTGAAGTCTATGGCGAGACTCATCAAAATGAATAGATCTAGAATAGAAACGATCGAATCGGTTCTACCTAAATGATTGGGAGATCAGTGTAGATTATAGTACCTTAAGTAGTATTAATCTACAATGACTTTTCAAAGATTGAGATCTTTAACAAAATGAACAGCATGTTGGCATAGTTAAAATCCATTTAAGTCTTCAACTAATCAACAATCAAAACCTCTTTTGGCTGGGAGTGTTCAGAAAACAATAACAACTTCAATAACACAAAAGTAGCAATCAAGCAACTAAAAACAACGTTTCACTACGTCAAACTCACTCTGGTCGTCAGATTCCAACGTCACACACAAGAAAAACAGTTCTTAGCTTTATAACCGATGTCAATTAAATCCTGCAGATTTAAACGGTTGTTAAGGTTAGTTTTTGTTGTGGGTTTTATGCTTAGCGTTTCTAAGTTCTAGTTGGAACGGTTTCTTTTCGCAACTAGAATAGTTTAAACTGTTTAAGCTTATTTACTATCCTGTGCTTGGACGACCTTCTTTTCCCATGAAGTCTGTGAGTTTGCGAGATCTTTGTCGTTTGTGGGGTTATTGAAATCTTTGTCCTTGACATGGGCATGGCCTAACATCACCCCCCTGTGGTCATGAGGGACCAAGCACACGGGTGTGGACGTCCGTCCATGGGCACGAGTTAGGATGCCATTGTTTAGTTTAAGCTGTTCGCGCAGTTTATGGGGAACCTTGTACAGGAACCTTATAGGTCTCGGCCAACGTATCTCTGTACGTTTACCTCTTTCTGCGTAATGCAGGTGTGTCACAACTGTCGGCGCCGTCGCAGGCGTGTCTCTGTCGTTGTGATGTATGTCATTCCACTTCATGAATGAAGAGGTGCTCTTTGAGTCTGTAAGAACTATGTCATCTCTGAGTAGTTCTAGATTCAAACGCTCTTGAACCAAGGTTTCATAGAAAGCTTGGCTGATGACTGAATTACCTGTCCCAGAGGACAGCACAGCGTTCTCGGTGTGTGATCCTTGGATCTCTACACCATCCTCTACCCGTGGTAGGAAGTGTGAGTCTGCCCCCCTTTCGTTTAAGGAGGGGTCCTCAAAATCAGTAACAATGAAGTCCAAGTGACTGTCAGAGTGTTGTAGACTGTCACCTTGTGGGCTCAGATGTCCTTGAACCAAGACGTCACTGAAAGCTTGGCTGTATGCCGAATTACCTGTCCCACAGGACAGTACAGCGTCATCGGTGTGGGACTCTTGGATCTCCACACCTTCATCTACCTGTGGTAGGAAGTGGTCAGGGAGTGCTGAAGGTGTCAGCTCGCAGAGGAGGTCCTCGTGATGGGCCAGAGTCTGGTCCACCTGTTGAGTCTCCTCTGTCTCACCTGTAGTTGAAGGTTCACCTACCGGGTCTGCGGTCTCGGTTGGGGAATCCCATGTGACCTCAGCGGTACCTGTTGTTAGGCAGTCAGTGTCCTGACCTTGAGGAGGTACCACGATTGGCAGTGGACTGCTCACTGTGGTCCACATTGTCTGATTGCCATAATTTATAATCGCTTCAAAGCGATTTATAAAATCTTGGCCAACCACAAATGGAGTCTGGAGTGAGTCAAGTTCAGACACATATACCGGGTGGTATAGTGACATCTCGCCAATCTGCATGTGAACCATGGCTATTAGGGTTGTTCTCGTCTTTGCGAGGCCTTCTTGTTCACCATAAGTGTATTTCACAAAGGGTATTTGCCTGTCAACATCGTTAGCGGCGGTCCTTAGCTCCTCAAACAGTTCGGCTGACATGGTAGACACGTCTGAGCCGCTAACCAGGAGCGCTTCTTGCTCTAGGACCCCTTCCAATGTGAGTGGGAGGTAAGCTCTCTTAGCTTTACCCCTTCTTACAAAGTGACACAGAAACCGTTCAGGTTTTTCCACACGTGTCTGTGTACGTGTGACTCTGTCTGTGTAATCATCGTCGCTGTCAGCATCATGATGGCTGTCTGCCTCATGACCTTCAGGATGCGGATTTTCAGCAATTTGTTTGCCGTCAGTATTTATGTCAGTGTTGACGTTGTTGTTGCCAACTGTGTGCACTGAGTTGTTTGTGTTATCATCAAGGACAACGTCATACGATGTGTCAGCTTGGTCAACCACTGTAACATTCAAATCATTTGACAAACAACTCACAACCTCAGTCACGTTCT